>JAODAL010054185.1:0-24792 GCA_025379985.1 Phyllomedusa bahiana | reverse complement strand
TAAAGGACACAGTTACTCTCAAATTTCCGGGGGAAAATGGACCCCGGGGTTATGGAGGGTGCTAAACTATAGTGTTGCAGTAAGAGGCCTCACCACATTTTTCTAAAAATTTCCCTTTTACTCCTTGATTGGAAAGAGATCATATGGGAATTACGAAGTGGGAAGAGATCCCCCAAGCCGGGAGTTTTGACTTTACCCCGGGTTTTTAAAAAATAGCCTTTTGTTCATACCCTCAAGCAGGGTCCTTGAGATGTCTTTACAATATTCTAGGGCATACATTACCAACAAGTGGTTTTAAAAAAGGAATATATAAAAACGGAATTGTTTCCGTTGTCTGGCAGGCAGCAAACTTATACCATTGCTTTGGGAATGCCCAGCAATTCAAAGGTTTTGGCCCTTTCATGTCCTTCAGGAGGGTACACCTTACCAATTATGTCCCTAAAAAAACCCTTTTGGGGCCATTTTTGGCCATTGAACTCGGGTGACCCCCTGTGCCCCGGGGAGCAGAAAGCTCTTACATAGATTGGGCGCGCGAGTGAAAACCATCTAATATTTGGATTTCATGTTCCCTCCATTTCCCTCCCGTTTTAGAATGTTTTTGGGATAAACTCTCCTAATAATGAAAATGGACGGGGTGGAGGCCTAATTTTAAGAAAGAAAAAACATACTCAAAAATTTTTTTAAATATGGAGCATTTTTATTGTACTACCTAAAAATATCTAAGGGGCTTAAGGGAATGTTCTGTCTCCATTGTGAACCAAAAAACAGTCGTAGGGGGAGACCCGCCAATATAGCCGTCTTGGAGTAAAAAAGAAAGTGTTGAAATGGGTGCGCGCCGCTCACTCATTCAGTCCTTGCTTACCTGAAGTTACATAAGTAAAAAGATGCAAAGGATGGGGGTTGTTATGTCGATGTGTAGTTGTTATGGTCCCAAAATTTATCTACAAACAATGTTAAAACTGGTTACGGGGTTTTCGGGGGAAAAATGTGGTTCTAATTAAAATGGAATGAATTCCAGGATCTCGTTTTTGAGGTCCCATCTTTCCCCCCGTGCAAGAACAGAGCAAAAAGGGCCCGGGAAAGGGGGGTTCCCACTTCCTCCTTGGCTTCATGGTCATAAACTTTTTTTTTACTAGTTTTTTTGTTAACTCTTAAAAAGAAAATGAGAAAAAAGAACCTCAGGTGTTTCTTCCGTTTTTTTTTGTCATTTTGTATTAAAAGCTGGTTTATGGGTATCTATCTGCCTCTTGTATTGTCGGTTCCTGAGGTGTGAAATAAATATATGTTTAAAAAAAAAATACAATTTGGTATCGCTTTTAATTTATCGCCCGGCTGAGAAAAGCTAACATGTCATTTATACCGCACGGTGGCCGCTGTAAAAAATAAAAATAAAAAACACTAGCAGGTTTGCTTTGTTCAAAACGCCTTACAAAAACCTTAATAAAAAAGTGATCAATGCGGGATATGCCCCCCTTTAATGGTCCAATGAAATGTAAAATATCCCAAAAAAAAACAACCCCATAATTGGTCTGTATCCAAAAAAAGTTGTGGTTCGAATGGACACAAAAAAAACGCAATTTTTATAGCATATTTCTTTTGTGTAAAAGTAATAAAAAAAAAAAAATTTTAAAAAGAATTTTTGCAATTGTACCAACCAGCACAGAAAAGTTATTAGTCATTTCCTGCATGGCAAACGTTTTGAAATATTAAAACCCAAAAAACTATGACAAAAATGCGTTTTTTCCCCACCATTTTTAGGGCCCCCAATACTGAAAAATTTATGGAACAATGTGCCCCCAAAAATGCATAATGTACCCAGTGGGGATAAATGAGGGGTTTTGAATAAAAAATGGGGTAACTTCGGGAAGGTTTCCCTTTCTGTACTTTGGGGGCTTTGTAAATGGACCTGACACCCCCCAAAATTGCTTTTCCAAAAAGCCAAATAAGGCTCCCCCCTTATATGCCTGGCATCGCCCAAAACGCAGTTTACATATATTAGGTTTTCCAAACGGAAGAAATTGCATAACACATTTGTGGGGCTTTTTTTCAGGTTTAGTAAAAACTAAACTTTTTTGTTTAAAATTGAATTTTTGGGAAAAAAAATTTCTTCATTTCACAGCCTTATGTCATGTCACCAAAAAAAACCCCAGCGTTGAGTTCGGGTTCGGGCCCATGGCCGTTGCGGAAACCCGTGGTTTTTGACTAGTGTTATTTTTGTTTTCACTAGTGTGAACTGGGTTTTCTTCCCTGCTATTTTTGTTGATTCCGGGGCGACCCCCGGGCCGGAAATGTCCAGCACTCCACATTAAACCCTGGTCCTTGCCCCCGGTGATTGACAGCTCTACCTTCCTATTGGTCTTTGTTTCTTCCTCCTATTGCCTTTGTCCTTAGTTTCCTGGAAGGGGTTTTAAGGGTTCTTCTGTCCTTCTCTTCCCTGTTATATTGTTTGTTTTGCCTAAAAAGCCCTCTTCATTCTGTGCCTCCCTGGTTATCTTACTCTGCTTGTTTCCTTTTATTCTTCTCCCTTCGACTTTGTACCCCCCGTTTGAGGTTACCGCTTGGTTTGCTTGACCTTTCCCTTATTGTGTTTTATTTTTTGTCGCGTTTTGTTTCCCGCTTCGTTTTGTTCATCTTTGGTTGGGGGCCCTATTAAGGGTCGGGCACCCAAAAGGCGGGGGCGGGGTTGGGATCAGTGTCAGGGCCTCCGCTGTCTGGTCTGTTCGTGGCCCCTGCGGATCCCTTACATTATAAGGGGCCCTCCCCCAGTGCTTCCTCGCGGTTCAATATGGTACCGCTTGTCGGCCGACCTTTGGTTGAGTTGCAACTCAGCTTCAGGGTGGGGGGTTAAATCAAGTTTAGCGGCGTCGGTGCCATAACTAACCGGTACCTGGACTTGCCGCCCGTCGTGTCCCTACCTGCCCCTGTTTTTGTGGATTAGTTTTGTCATAAGTCTAAGATGCTTCTTCTGACGCTTTGAGGGAAAAAACCTGACATTTTCCGAACCTTTGGGGAAATCATGAAATTTTTTTTTTTTTCGCTTCAATTTTTTTCCCCCTAGGCTAGAGAGTGCAGTTGTTGTGTCTCTCTCCGGGGGCCCACCTCAGGATTTGGGCTTTAGTATACCCTCTGAAGCCCTGAGTGGAGATCAAAATGGACGATTTTTTTGGTTTTAGGACAGTTTAGTACCCCAAAAACCGTGTGGCATGGGGGGGAGACCATTTGAAGTATTCGCAGGGCCGCCCGCTCGGCAAAGGGGTTTTTCCCGAGTTCCCCCAATTGGTGTCTTTGCGGGGGGGGCTGACCAACCCTGAAGCCCTTTTAAAAAGGGAAAGTTGTGCGGGGGAAGGTGCTAGGTCAGCCCCAACCCCTGAGCCCCTGGTGCTTTTGACTCTAGCTGGGGATATTGACAGAAGACTAAGGGAGAGAGCGGGGAAAAGAAAGGGGGTTTGCCCCTTTTCAGCTCAAGTCAGGCTTTCCTGTAAAACCTGTTTTTCCCCTTCTTTAAAGGTTCTTTCTCCCATCTCCCTCTATTTCTTTGGAGAAAAACCCAGGTGTTGGTCTTAGTTCTGCCCCCAGGAGGAGACCCCTTTTTTGCGAACCTTGTGCCTTTATTGGGGAAGCCTGACCTTTCTGAGAGACTGTTTTATTGGCCAAAACCCCCCAAGGGAACACCGAACGTCTGCACAATTTCCCGGAAGGTAAAATGGATGTACAGGTACCCCTAACTCTGATAACAAGTTTTTTTTGCCCCTAACTTTTGTTTCTAGCTCCCGACTTTTGTTGTCGTTTTCCTGATTGACTCGGGTGAGTGCTAATTTCATCAGTATGGCCCGTTGCTAAAACCTTGGGGTTTGGAAATTGTTGCTTTGTGTTCTCCATTTTTGTTTAGGTTTGATTCTACCTCACTAAAGGGGAAGAAAAAAATTTTGTATGCTGAGGTCATTTGAATGTTGGGAGTTCGCATACTGAAAAACTTTTCATTTTTTGTATGGGAAAAACCCCCTCGCGTTTAATTCTTTGGGTTTGCCTGGCTCCGCCCCCATAAACCCTTGTTAACTGGGAACCCCGAATTGATAAATGGGGTGACTATGTGGGCTCATTCAAAGACAGGCACCCTTTGGTGTGTGCTGTAATTAATGCTCATGTATTTTAGAAATTAAATTCTAGGCTCTTTGATGGGGATGTTGGGGGGAAATTTTGCCTCCACACCGCCCGATGTTTGTCCCATAAACCTCCCCTTTCCGGGGGCAAAGCTAACTCGTCTGCCCCCGGGCGAGAAATTATGATCTGTCAAATTTAAAAAACCTGAAATTTTTTTTTCTTCGGGATAGTGGTCCCCCTTTCCTTAGATTTTTGTGTCCTCAAAATACCAGTTCCAAAATTTGCTCCCCCCAAGCTGGCCCCCTTTTGCTGACGATGGTTCCCACTTTTAAGTATTCTGCCCTCAGGGGGTTTTAAATAAAAAAGAAACCGCCGTTTAAAAACTGTGACAGTTTGGGCTTTGGAGTCATAAGCTCTAAAAAAAAGCCCCAATAAAAATAAAAAAAAACCCAGTAAAAAACCGCCGAACCAGACCAAAATATGTCCCCCTCCGGTCTATCTGCAAAAATGCCCCCAAGCTGGAAAAGGAAAGAATTCACCAGGTCCCTTTGCTAAAAATAGAGGATCTGTTGAGGGTCGGTGGCCCCCATAAAAAGGGGGGGGTATGTATGATAGCCAGAAAAAAACCCCCGGTTGAGTTTTGGTCGCCCGGCCCCTGGCCGTTGCGACTAAGCCGTGGTTTTTTACTTGTTTCTTCATTTGGTTCACTGGTGAAAATGGGTTTTCTTCCCTGTATCTTTATTGTTTTTCCCGGCCCACGCCCGGGCCCGTAATGTCCAGCACTCCCCGGGTTAACTGGCCCTTTTCCCGGGTTGACAGCTCTAATTCCCCATTGGTTTTTCTGTTTCTTCCTCCATTGCCTTTGTCCTTAGTTTCCGGAAAGGGATTTAAGGGTTTTCTGCTCTTTTCCCCTTTCCTGTTATATTGGGGTTTTTTTTTTGCCTATAACTCGCCCTCTTTTTCTGTGCCCCCCTGGTTATCTTACTTGCTTTTTCACGTTTTTTTCTTGCCTTCGGTTTGTACCCGCGTTCCCCAGAGTTACCGATTTGGCTTTCTTGGGCCCTCCTTATTGTGTTTGTATTGTTTGTCTCGTCTTGTGTTTCCCCGCTATTTAGTATAGTGTTCAGTCTTTGGTTGGGGGGGCCCACCCATTAAAGGGGTCGGGACAGTGTCAGGGCCTCCGCTGTCTGTGTCTGTTCGTGCGCCCCTGCGGTCCCTTAAACTTTCACTAAAAAAAAAAATTGTAAAAAATGTGGGGTCGATATACTCACTGCACCCCCGGAATATTCCTTAAAAAGGGGGTAGTTTCCAAATGGGGGTCTTTTTAGGGGTGTTTTTAAATTTTTGGGCCCCTTTGGGGTTTTGCACAAAATTGAATGGGCCCAACTAAAAGTTGTAAAGAAAAAAGAAAACCCAGGGTGGGGAGGTGCTCCCCTATTCTGGGTGTGGTTGGGCCCTAGCGCACTAGGGCCCATATGGGAGTCTCTGAAAACGCAGAATCTGGGGAAACAATATTAAATTGTTTCTTGGTTCCCTTAAAGGGGTTCTTGGATAAAATTGAAAATCTGCAAAAAAGTGAAATTTTTAAATTTCACCTCCGCTTTAATTCCTGCAAAACACCCAAAGGGTTAACAAAAATTCCCAAATGCTGTTTTTTAATACTTTAAGGGATGTAGTTTCTTAAATGAAGTATTTATGGGGGGGATTTTAAAAACAGGCCAATCAAAATCATGTCGAATGGTGGTCCCTAAAAAAAATGATATTGCAAATTTTCTTGAAATTTGTGAATTACTGCTAAATTTCTGAGCCCCCCAGTGTCGTAAAAAAAAGAATTTTTTAAAAATTTATGCCCCAAACCTACGTTTTAAAATATGGTAGGGTGCTAGTTAGAAATTTTTGGGGGAATAACATTCTTTGAATTTTTCAAAATAAACAAGGACATTTTGAGTCAAAATTTTCTTACAAAATTTAAAAGCACAATGTGTCACGAGAAAACAATCCTTAATCACATGTATAGGTAAAAAGTTTTAAAAAAGTTATTCTCAAAAATAAAAGTGACATGTCAGTTTTTAAAAAAAGGGGCTCTGACAGAGGGCCAAAACCCCTTGGCTCCGGGGAAAAGGGGTTTAAAAATAGATTGTGCAGGGGTTTGGCTATGTGTGCTTTAAAATAAAATGTTTGTTGACTGTACTTTTTAATTTTGAGTTATTTAAATATCCCCCTTTGGGGTGAGACATCAATTGTTTTAAAACCTTCACTAACCTTGCTGTCACTACTTTCTCCAAAACCCATGTCGGGCCCCCAAAAACCCTTCCTGTTTCTTTCCCCCCCCCTTGTGGGGATTGTAAGCCCTCGGGGGCAGGGTCCTCTCTCCCTTTTGGTCTTTTCCCAAATTTGTCATTAATCACAGTATTGACCCGTTTTGGTTGGCTTTTCAAAGATCGACCCGATGGGTCGTAGTCGGGTTTATCAAAAAGGTTTTTTCGATAGGGGAGCATGTTTTTGAGGGGATTACCTTTAAAAGTCTATGGGAGAGCAACAACACCTTCATTTTTTTACACTCAAACAAGGTGGAGAGCTAAAAATTAACACCCCAAAACAGTCAAATGGATCGGGGCAAATTCTTAGGAAAACAACTTAGGTTATAAAAGTCACAGAAAAAAAGTAAACAGACCTTTCCCAATATCCCTGTCTTGTACCCCCACCCCCCTGACCCTTAAAACCTGCATCACCAAAAATTAAAAAAGTCCAGAATTACCTTTTAAAAACCCTTCTGACCCACAGTTTAAAAAAGTGCCAAAAAAAAGGAGTCTTTCAACCCCTTTTTTAGTTAAACTGGCCCATTTTATTTGTCCCTGCCCTGGGCCACAGTGTGACCATTAAACCTGCCCTTGCCCCCGGGATTAAAAAAGTGCCGGGAAAAAAGGGGTCTTTCAACCCCCCATTTTTAGTTGAATGGACTTTTGCCCTTATACCTTTTCCTTTTGCCACAGCATGCCCCGGGGGGGGGAGTTACAGTGGGTGCGGTGAGAGCCGGCCCTGGGCCCCGTCATTTTTAAACCCAGAGGAAAAAAACCCCGATAAAGAAAGCAAAAAAAACGGGTCGTGTTAAAGCAGAGTGGGAAAGGAAGTGTGAAAAAACCCCAAACCCTTTCCCTCAGTACACAGCCCAAGCCCGGGGGTTGCGCTTGCCCCTCCGTATGAGTGCGGACCAATTAAAGCTTCACTTGGAAATACTGGGTGGTTAAAACGCTCCTGTTAAAACCCAGGTGCCCTTTTTTTTGGGCATTCTTTTTTTTTTTTTTTCTAAACGTGGGGAGGAAATTTTTCTCTGTAACTTTTTTTCTCTGCCCGTGCCCCCCTACTCCATTTTCCTCTAAATTAACCTACCCCTGGTAAATTTTTCCTGAAAACCCCCTTGTACAATTCGGGGGGAATTTTTTTTACCACCCTTTTTTTGTACAAAAAATTTTTTTCAGTATTTTTAATTTAGAAAAAAACTTTTTTAAAAATAGGAGGGAAAATCCCCCCAAATTGTCTTTGTTTCTCTTTTTTTCATTTTTTTTAAAATTTGGGTTGTCTCAATACCGGGATTGTAGCTATGTTAAAGATTTGAAAAAAAAAAAAAGCCCCTTTTTAAATTTTTTGTGTCCTTTAACAGGGGTCCCCCTTTTTTCCTGTTTTGCCCGCACCTTTCCCCCTTGACCCCAATTTGACAATTTGAAGAACAATGTCTTTTTAGAAAAAAATTTTTTTAAAAAGGGGCCCTTTTGTTAGCTGCTTTTTCAAAGCAAAATTGCCCCCCAAAAATTAAAAAAGGAGGGAACCCTTGCCCCCTTTTTGGGGTAAAGGGTGAAAAAACAAAGGGCCTTTTTAAAAAACAACTTTTTTTTATAATAGGGCCCTTTTGTTTTGTTTGAAATTTCCCCAAAGAAAGGAGGGACCCAAAAAAATTAAAAAAAATTGATTTAAAGCCATTTAAAAATTGTGGGGGGAAAAAATTCCCAAATTAAAGAACCCAAACATTTCTGTTCCAAAGGACCATGATTTTTGCTGTATCTCCCCGTTTCCCATGCCCCCAAAAATTTTTATAAATATGACTTCTCAGCCACTGTTAAAAATTGTGGGGGAAAAAATAAAAATTAAAAGGCCACATTTTCTTTTCCCAAAAGGACCATGTTTTATTGCTGTATTTCACAGCTCCCATGACCCCAAAAAAAAATTTAAATATAACCTTCTCAGGCCTTTTAAAAATTTGGGTGAGGGAGAAATGCCACTTGGGAACCCAACTTTTTCTTTTCCCAAAAAGGGCCAAAATTTATAGCTGTATCCCCAACAAGAAAAATTAAACCTCAAAACCAAATTGACAAGGGGGAAAAATTCTTAAAAATAAAGTGGAAAAGGGAAATTCGGTTTTGTCATGAAAACCTTGCTGCCCTTTTACGTCTCCTCCGAAAAAAGGAATAAAAGAGGAAAAGAGAAAAAAAATTGCGAAAGAAATGATCTTTTTAAAAAAAAAGTTTTAAAAAAGGGGGAACTTTTCTTTTTTAAAAAGGGAAGGGAAAAAGTAGCCCGGAAACTAACGGTGCCCTAAAAAAATTTGGCGGCCAAAAAACATCATAAGGGGTCCATCCCTGATTATTTTGATAAAAAGTCAAAGGGTTTCCACATTTTTTGTGGAAAGCCGGATGGTTTTTTGTAATGACTCCCCCCAGCTGTGATAAAGGTTTCCCGCCTCAGATATGAGCTGGCTGCTGGGAGGAAAACACCTCTTTTGGCGTGATAAAGGCCAGGGGGGGCCATTCGCCCAATTTTGGATCCCCAAAAAAAAGTTTTTTGGGTCCGGAAAAACATGAAAAATACACCCGGTGTTAAAAGGAAAGCGATAGTCGTGCCCCATGATCTTAAGCTGATTTCTGTGGGGTTGGATGTTTTGGCCCTGCTTTTGCTGCCGGTTGGGTTTGAGGTGGTAAAAAAAAGATTCCCCAAAGGTAAACCAAATTAGGCTTCCACCGGGCTTGCCTGCTGCTGCGCTATCCCTACTTGGCACTTTACTGCGCCCACGTCGCTGATGTTGTTCCACCTTTGCCATTTGGGGAATTTAAGCGACGCAAAAAAGATTCTCCAGTTGATCAATCAGAAAGGTTCCATTTCCTGCATTTTACTCTTTTTTGGGGGTTGGGTGGAAGGAAAGTGCTGAGTTTTGTTTTGTACCGGGGATCCAGGAGGGTGGCCCCCCAGAAAACTGTTGTCATTTTGATGGCTTAATGCGAGGATCATGTTGGAGGAAATGGAGCATCAAGCATTCATGTGGAGATGGACCCTTGTTTTTCCCAAGCCTCGGGTCGAGGGGCACTAGAAAAACTGATTTTCCCTCTTTCTTCCTCTCCCCCTCAAATTCGCCCCAAACTCTTTCCAAGGCGGGGAAAGTCGGTAAACATCGGTGTCTAGGAATACCCCCCTCCTCCTCTCCTCCGCTGCCTCCGGCACAGCTTCAACACAGCCCTGACTTGCCTGAGATGATGCACCCTGACAGCTGATGCCCCACCTTGCACTAGCTCTGGACCCCGAACCACTGCCTAATGAAGACCGATGAAATTGTGAAACTGTCGGGCCTTGTGGATTTGACGGAGAGAAAGGGGCTCCGTGCCCGTCTCCTCCTCCGTCGTGGGGGGACGGCGGGCCGGAGAAAAACCCCTCTCACAACAACTGGGCAAAAAGGAAAATGGTGCAGAGCTTTTTTCACCTGCCTCCACTTCGGTGGTTCAACACCCCGAGGTCCGAAACCGCTGCTTGTCAGGCCATGTGTCACTTCGTACTGCGTAATGGCATTGCGCTGCTGCCACAATCGCTGGGCATGTGGAGGGTGGAATTCCAGCGTGTTGCCACGTCAACAATGAGACGGTTGACGGGGAGGCCGAGCTGACGCTGCAACGCAGCCAGGCGGGACGAAGCAGGGTGGCGAACGGCGGAAGTGCGAACTCAGACCCGAGCCTTCTTCAAGAGGCAGTCCAGCCCCGGGTAGCTCTTTAGAAATTTCTGGACAACAAGGTTCATGACATGTGCCAGGCAGGGTTGTGCTCCAGCCTACCGATCTTAAGGGCGGCCAGCAGATTTCGCCCGTTATGCACACCACCTTCCCTGGCACAAGGTTCTTGTCACCCACCCAAGCGCTCGGTCTCGTTGCTGAGCCGTCCACAGCTCCTGACCTGTGTGTGGAGGGTCTCCAAGGCAGATTAATTTCAACACGGCCTGGTGTCTCTGGGCACGTGATGCACCAGAGGACCTTTGGGGGGAAAAGACCCTGCACCATCCCTGCGGTTTTGAAGAGCGTGCCCCGAGCTGAGAGCCACCGTCACCCCAGGGACATCCACCAGCTCCCCCAGTGAGCTGTCACAGAGATATAGGGGCCCTTGGCCGTGCTTATAGTCCATGTGTCGGTGGTGAGATGGACTTTTCCGGACACAGATGCAGAATACGCGCTTGGGACAATTTTAGATGACACGTGGCTGGCCAGGGCAGGGACGGCTTTCTGGCAAAGAAATGCCTGCTCGCATCTGGTATTGGGGGCAGGCGAGGGCCATGGACGTGGCGGAACCCATCTTGTCCACAGACGGAAAGGCAACATTTTCAAGGCCAAACGCCTGGCAATGCCGACATTCAGGCTTTGGGCTTTGGGATGGTTTGGGTAAAAGTGTTTCTTCTGCTCCCAATCCTGGGAGATCAGAAGGCTGGCTGCTAGACCGGCCGCTGTACGGCTGTGCATGTCGTTCAAACTGGCGGAAGTAGAAGGGGTAGGATGGGTTCTGGGGGTGCTGGTGGTACTCGGGCGACGCGTGAAAGGCTTAAGGCGGAGGTCTGATCCTGATCATGACTCTGAGAGGACATGGGCAGCTGAGGAACGCTTGGTGTGCGCGGAGGAGGAGGAGGCGGAGACCAGAGGGTGTGACAGTGTTGGAGGCCCGGGTCGGTTGGCCTTTTTTGGCCAAGTGTTCCCTCCATTTCAACTCATGCATCGCTGCATGTGACTAGACATGTTGGTGGTGGTTAACCAACTTAAGGTTCCTGGATCCTACGAACTATGAGATGAGTTTTAACGGGCAATAAAGCGGCATATGAACATCCGCTGGGTGAATCAGGTGCCTTGCTCAAAAGAAGGGCTACCAGGCTTGAGAGGTCTGGATGTTATTTTGACGGCGATAAGCGAGGCTCGCGGGGTTTGCAGCTGACCGTGGATGGCGGAGAATCATCATCAGCGGACTTCTGCGACCGCCCCCCCACCCCCCCCCCCCCCCTCACCGCACCTTTTTGTGGCGGGACCCGTATGAACTACCCCACATCGTCTTCCTCTTCTCCCAATGGTTGAAGCGCTCGCAAGCAAATTCTGTGGAAAAGACAGGATGGATATTCCCGCAATGTCGTCATCATCTACATCATCAACACAGGTGAACTTGGTCCTGACTTTCTGCATCAGAAGCTGCGGGCTACAAGCTACGGGGCATCTGCAAGGCGTTGCCGACCGCCCCGGATTTTTGCCGATTGGGGGGGGGGTGGGGGGGGGGGGTGGGGACCGGCTTTCCTTCACCTCCTCTGATGGCATCAGTAATGGGCATCAGAGCAGACTAATCTCCTCTTGTTCTTTAACATGCCTTCTGATTCCCAACCGCATTTCTTGGTCATCAAAGGGTCTTCAGACAATGGATTATCCACAGTGGTGGGTACACGAGTTGACATGTTGGGCTGCTTCTTGTTGACGGTTGCTGATGATTGGCTGATGACGACATTTGTGGCCGTGATGCGAGGATTGAGGAGGTAAACTGCTTGGATGCAGGTTGCATTAAACACTGAAGGGACAGATTGGGACGTTGTTCGTTACTAGATTCACAGGCCCTGACCCAGCGACTGACAGGCCTGACGGTCCTGCAACTGACGATTCTGTACTGGCATGGCGTGGTTGTCGCCAGCACTGGAAGGAGCACCTTCTCTCGTACCCTACTCCATGTGCTACCCACTCTTTGCTCGATTACCACCTGCATTTCGCTCCATGTTCAGAAATATAAAAATTTGAGAAGGTATGAAAGTTTTGGAAAGTCTCTTATTAAAGAACGGCAAATCACAGCTATTCTCAAATCTCTAATCAAAACAAATTGCTGGATTCAAATTTAACTGCAAGGTGTCAACAAATTCTGGAATGGGCAAAAGTCAAAAAACACGTATCTTTATGTTTTTTGGTATACATTAAACGTTATTTTTTGCACCTTTCAATTCACCTGTGGTGAAATATAGAATTGCTGTTTTATGATTTACGTAGATGCTGCGTCAATGAACAAATGCTGTGTGTGCGCAAAAGTTCAAAAAAACACGTAAACTGTTATGTTTTGGCTATAATAAACGTATTTTTGCACCTTTCAATTCACCTGTGGTGAATATAGAATTGATGTTTTAAGATGTTAGTAGATGCTGCGTCATTGAACAATGCTGGGTGTGCAAAGGTCAAAAAAACACGGTAACTGTTATTGTTTAGGTATAATAAACGATATTTTTTGCACCTTTCAACACCTGTGGTTGAATATAGAATTGCTGTTTTAAGATTTAAGTAGATGCTGCGTCAATGAACATTGCTGGAGTGCGCAAAAGTCAAAAAACACGTAATCTGTTAATGTTTCTTGGGTATTAGTAAACTGATATTTTTTTTTGACACTTTCAATTCACCTGTGGTGAATATAGAATTTGCTGTTTTAAGATTTTTTACGTACGATGCTGCGTCCAATGAACAAATGCCTGGGTGCGCCCACAAAGTCAAAAAAACACGTAACTTATTGTTTTGGTATAATAAACGGTATTTTTTGCAACCTTTTTCAATTTACCTGTGGTGAATATAGAATTGCTGTTTTAAAATTTACGTAGATGCTGTGTCAATTGAACAATTGCTGGGTGCGCAATAAGTCAAAAAACAATGTAACTGTTAAGTTTTGGTATTAATAAAACGATATTTTTTGCTCCTTTCAATTCACCTGTGGTGAATATAGAATTGCTGTTTTAAGATTTACGTAGTTGCTGGTCAATGAAACAATGGCATGGGTTTGCAAAAGTCATAAAAACACGTAACTGTTATGTTTTGGTATAATAAACGGATATTTTTCTCCTTTCAATTACCTGTTGTGAATTTGATTGCTCGTTTTTAGATTTACGTAGATGCTGCGTCAAGAACAATGCTCGGAGTGCGCTAAAGTCAAAAACATGTAACTGTTATGTTTTGGAAAATAAAACGATTTTTTTTGACCTTTAAATTTCCCCTGTGGTGAATTTTTGAATTGTTTTTTTTAAAGATTTACGTAGATGCGGGCGAAATTAAAACATTGCTGGGTGCCCCAAAAGTCAAAAAAAAAAGTAACTTTTATTTTTTGGGTAAAAAAAACGATATTTTTTGCACCTTTCAATTCCCTGTGGTAAAATATAGAACTTGCTGTTTTAAGATTTACGTAAATGCGGGCGTAAAATGAAAAATGCTGGGTTTTGAAAAGCCCAAAAAACACGTAACTTTTATTTTTTGGGGAAAAATTTAAAGGGTATTTTTTTGCCCCTTTAAATTTTCACCTGTGGTGAATATAGAATTGGGCTGTTTTAAGTTTTAGTAGATGCTGCGTCAATGAACAATGTGGGTGCGCAAATAAAAAAAAACACTAACGGGGGTGTGTTTTCGAGAACACGGTATTTTTGGCAACAAAAAACTGGCGACACAAGATTGCGGGATGAAATTTTAAACTGCAAGGTGGATAATAACGTCAAGGTGTAAATGGGTAAAATTTAAAACCCCTACGAAATTTATCTTGAAAATAAAAGTGGAGTTTGCGCTAACAAAGAGACCTGCATTTACTAAAAATGAGTGTATCCCAAAATAATTTCAGGTGCCCAATATCCAGAAAAATTTCAATAGAAAGGTTAAAAAAAAAGATATTCCACTACAATGTCTAACTAAGTTTGGTGAATTTTACCCAGTGTTCTTTATAGATAGGCTTGTCTGTGTTCGCCCGCGGGGCCCCCCCACCGCCCCCCGCCGTGAATTTACAGCGGTAGATGCTGCTTTAAAATTCTCTAGCTAACTACATAAAATCTTCAAATCTCTAATCTAACAAAATTGGGAAGGACACAGCTAATAGAAAGGGTTTCTTGGCAAAAATAGATAATTTCGCTGAGCTTTTGGGCCCAGGCAAGGCGAGGTCCTATCCCATGAGACACTGAGAGCACTGAGGCTGAAAGGGGAAAGTGTTTATGTAAAATGGGGTCATGTTTTTTTTCACCAAATCGCAACCTACAATCCAGTCAGACCGCACACACTCTCCCCCTGCTCTTTTGTAAATTGATTAAAACCCCGAAAAAAGCGCGATCTTAATGGGTGTGCACAGATTTTTAACCTTTAAATTATCCATGTTTTGGGAAAATTTCGATCACCATAAAAACCTTCCGATTTAAAACTTTGTCGATAAAAATCGAAAAACACAGTATGAACATTACACAAGTAGGCCTGAGATTTTTGGATGTTTTGTGGGTTGTTTTTTGACCTTTGGAGGTCGTCACTGTGCTTTTTGGGGAAAAATTTTGGGTGGCCGGCCCCCTTTTGGGGAAAGGTTTTCACTACGTTCCTTGTTTTTACTTTTTGGTTCTCTTGAGCCCCAAAGCTTTGAGTTGGCTTTAAAACCTTTTCCAGATGATGATCTCAATTATTTTTACTTACTTAATTATCTTTTTTTCCTGAATTTCAGGGATTTCCCTGATGTCTAGTTTGAGGATCTTTTGGTCTACTTCACTTTGTGGGCAGGTCCTATTTAAGTGCTTCCTTGTTGAGAACAGGGTGGCAGAAATGGGCGGGGTGAGACTGGAACTTGAACCAGCTTCCAAAGATGTGAGAAAAACAGTTAATTTATGTTTTTTAAGGGGGTAGGGGGGGTTTTATTTTTTCACAAAGGGCCCTTGGTTTTGATTGCTTTTTCCTTTTAATAAAAAAAAATTCCTTTTAAAAAAATCATTTGTGTTTTTTGTTTTTTGTTTGTAAATATTTAAATTTGTTTTGTGATCTGAAACATTTAAGTGTGACAAACATGCAAAACATTAAAAAATCAGGAAGGGAGCAAATATTTTTTCACTCCATTGTATATCACATTTTATTGCCGTTGGATCTTTCTACTCACTGGGCTAGTGGGTGAAGCTATAGTTAGGTAAGTGTGCTGTTTAAAAACTACGCATCCTGTGACCGAGGTCTGCCTGTTGCCTTGTTCAAAGTGTGGCCATGAATTAAAATCAGAATTAAACCAGGATTGAAGAAGGGTTGCAAAAGGTAACAGCTACTCATATCTTTTTTGCACTCTAGTTACTAACCAATCAACTGTGTTTTCCCGTCCTCCATTATTAACCCCATTTTTTTCCCGAAAATAATTGCCCCATCCCCAAACCCATCTGTGGGGTTGAGCCCATATCTCTCCATCATTCTAACCCTGATATGTAAACTCCCCCTTTGGGACTGTTTTGGGTGGTGACCTCAAGGACGGAAGAAAATTGGTTTTTCTTTTCCCCTGGACCAAAAGTCCAGGGTTAATCTCTTTGGATACATGTGTTTGCACCCCCCACTCTCTAGACTCAACAACTTTTTAAGATAATAAAACTTTTTATGTCAATAAATGACATATAATATACTGTGACAAGAACACATCCCTGACTCAACCATAATGACCATCATTACATTTGAAGGAAAAAGGGAGAAGCTTGGAAGCCTTAGAACACCATTCCAACTTTGAAATATGGGTGGTGGCAGCAAAAATTTTTTTGGGGGTTTTTTTGCTGAGGAGGGGGGGTGCACTTCACAAAAAGAAGGGGATCATGAGGAAAAAAGATTATGTGGCAAACTCTCATTATTCTGGCCCCTTTGGCAAATTTAAAAAAATTTTGGTAATCCTAATTGCCTAAAAGGGAAGGTTATTCTCATTTCAAGTCAGATAGTGGAAAAAACACCTATGGTCTTTTTATATGTGCTTTTAAAATTCTGGTGTCAATGTATTGTCCTTGCATGGGGACCCCTCTGGCCTGTGATTTGGGTGATATAGCTGTAGGATGGACTTCACTCGCAGCTGGGTTTTATGGGACGGCCCTTGGGGGGGAAAAGGGAGTGTTTTTGGGGGTGAGTATACTTCTTTTTTTCTATTTATAATCATACCTCTACGAACCAATGAGCTTTTGTAAGTCCCAGACAACCCCTTTAATAGTGGTAGTGATAGTATTGGTTTTAAAACTTTTGATTGCCTAGAAATTGGTTAAAGCTTTGTTTTTCATGCATAAAAGGGTGGAAAAAACCCATCCCTAAGAAGAATGTCCCTAAGGACAACAGCCTCAGAGATGACAGTCTGCTAGCCTTGCTCAACTTCCTGTCACCCCCATAGAAGCTTCCAGTGATCTTGGAAACCAGGTGGAGGACACCATCTCTGATAAAGATTCCCACAGTTGCACCTGAACAGTTTGGGTCACCCCTTGTGATATTCCAGGGGGAAACAGCCCTAGAACTGTGATCAACATACACTGAGTCCATAGGCTTTGTCTCTCGGCAAATCCAGTGGCTGGGACCTGTTGCTAAGATTCTTCAATTAACCTCTTCCCGACATACAACATACCCATACGCCCTAGTGGGAAAATCGTTTCCCGCAAATGGGCTATGGGGAAGCATTGCGTCATGCAGCTTTTAGGCAAGCACCCGCACGTTGTACTGGGCCCCCCGGGGAAATTACCCGCTCATGCCACATCACCCGCGGCCGGAGTGAGCTCTGGCCGCAGGTGATTAACCCTTCGTTATCGCAACTTGTCATGGTCGCGAGAAAAACTTGCGCCAGGGGAGTGAGGACCAGCACCGTACTGGTCTCCTACTGATGGTGAACCATTAAAAAAAAAAAAAAAAAAAAAATCACAAATTTTTGTTCATCTGCAGCAATAAAAATGGAATAAAAAGTGATCGGAAATTCATATAAACACCAAAGTGGTGCAAATTAAAAGGTTAGTTCATCCCAAGAAAAAAACCCTTACACAGTTCTGTATACGGAAAAATAAAAAAGTTATGGCTCTCAGAAGACAGCGATGCATAAATATTGTTTTGCACAATAAAAACACTTTTTTGAAAAAAAAAAGTGCTTTCACATAAAAAAAATTATATAAACTGGGTATCGCTATAATCGTCTTGACCCAGGGAGTAAAACTAACTTGTCACAGATACTGCATGGCGAGCGCTGTTAAAAATTAAAATTAAAAACACTACTAGAATTGTAGTATTTTATTCACCCTGCCTTCCAAAAAAGGATTTAAAAATGATCAAAAAGCCTTGTCCCCCCAAAAATGATACCCATAAAAACATCGAATCGTCCCGCAAAAAAAACAAGCCCCTTCACGGCTCCGTATACAGAAAAATAAAAAAAGTTGTGGCTCTAAGACTATGGCGATGTAAAAACGTGTTTTCCTTTTTGAATAAAAGTATTTTTATTGTGTAAGAGCAGTAAAACATAAAAAAAAATACAAATTAGGTATTGCTGTAATCCTATCAACCTGCTGAGTAAAGCTAGCATGTCATTTGTACCTCACGGTGACTGCTTTAAAAAGTAGAAATAAAAAACACTACCAGGAATGCTGTATTTTGTTCAAAACTCCTCACAAAGACCTTAAGAAAAAGTAACCAAAGCGTCATATAAACCCCATAATGGTACCAATAAAAACATCAACTCACTCAGCAAAAAACAAGTCCATAATCAGCTCTGTATACAGGAAAATAATAAAGTTATGGCTGTCAGAATATAAAAACACAATTTTTTTATAGACATATTGTGTAAAAGTAATAAAACATAAAAAAAAACTGTATACAATTTATATAATTGGAATTGCACCGAACCACGTAGTGAAGTTATCCTGTCATTTACACTGCACAGCGAACGTTGTAAAATTAAAACTCAAAAAACAGTGACTTAACTGCGTTTCCCCCCCTCCCCCATTTTCATGGCCCAATGCTAAAAATAAACGCCCTGCCATGCGCCCCAAACAGCAGTTTACACTTACCGTATTTTTTGGACTATAAGATGCACTTAGGTTTTAGAGGGGGAAATAGGTAGAAAATAAATTTGAAGCAAAAAGTGTGGGCTGAAGTATAGTTTTTTGGGGGTACATGTGACTTTTTGATCACTTTTTATTCCAATTTTTTAGGGATATCAAATGCCCAAAAACACACTATTTTAGCATTTGGAATTTTGTTTCTTCAATGGTGTACAGTGTATGGGATAAAAGATGTTATATTTTAATAGATTGGACTTTTACGGATGTGGTGATGCCAAATATGTGTGATTGTTTTTCATTTTTTATTTTTAAAACGACAAAAGGGGGGTGATTTAAACTTTTAATTTTTTTTTTACTTTATTACTTAGTCCCCCTAGGGTACTTGACCTCTAGGGGGGCACACTTCCTTGTTCTAAATACTATTGTAAGCGTACTAGGTTTTTCTTTATTACCAAATACCCCCCTGCCATAAATGGCGGGAAAAAACCCTCATGAGCTTCCGCTGCCATGGCAACCGATCGCCCCTCTGCAATTACATGGCAGGGGGTGATCGGACGGAAGAGCAGTGCACAGCACAACTTCTCATACAGCTATGGCGTGGGAAAAATTTTAGTGTTTCCTGAAGAAGACCCCCCCGAAGAAAGACTAGGGGGGAGTTTAGGGAGGTGGCTAATGTAAGGCTACCCCAAAGAAGACGTAGTATTACTCGAGCTAAATGTTCAGCGAAACATTTCCCGGGGCTGCCGGGCCCCGGGCACTGTCCGCGACCTTACCTTTTTGGGACCTCCGGAGCGCTATAATTTAAGGGTTACCAGCGGGGACAGAGCGGGGGGCGCCCGGCCCCGCATTTGGCCCCCGGGGGGCGCAGACTGGGGCTGTCCGGGCTTCGGCAAGGAAAGCGTGCATGTCATCACGCTGCTGCGCGCCTGATGAAGTCCCCCTTTGCCGAGAAGAAAAGAACGAGCAGAGCAGGGAAACGAGCACGGGGATCCATAATTTGATTTTTTTGTTTTTTTATTTTTTATTATTGCCTACAGCCTGCCTATACTGCCCTAAAGCCTAAAGCTCCCCTTTTAACCTGCCTTCGCCGGCCCTATCCTCCCCCCAAACCTGCCAAATTTTATACCGCCCATACCTGCCTAAGGCTGCCTATACCTGCCTAAGCCGGCCTTTTCCTGCCTACAGGGGGCCCTATCCCTGCCCTATACCGCCTACATGCCTATACCCTGCCTACACCGGGCCCCCTTTTAACCGGGCCCTACAAGTTTGCCCTATACTTCCCCTTTCCTGCCTACAGCTCCCAAATTCCCTGCCTACACCCGGGCCCTATCCGCCTTACCTGACACAGCTCCCTATCCTCCTACAGCCGGGCCTTTATACCCTGCCTACAGCCTATACCTGCTATGGGGCCTATACCTGCCTTTAAAATCTGTTTATGGGGGCATTTTTGGGGGGGGTGGGTGTCCCCAAAATAAAAAGAGGGGACGTGATAGGGGAACCATAAGCAATGCTTATACCACACAATTTTTGCCCCAGACATGAGCGCTTGTTCCGGTGGGTAAAAAAAAGGGCTCCCACCGGGGTAAAAAAACGTTTGTCAAGAATCTTGGGGAAAAAATGAGTGGAGTTCTGCAAGGAGAAAATTTTGGGATCACCGACTGGCCCCAAAAAAGGCTGCAGAATACACAAACCTGAGTGAAAAAGTGGAGAGCGGAAAGGAAAAAAAGGGCAAGATTGGTGTGGCGCAACCAAAGTATACAGACCCCGAAAGCCTGGGGCTCTGAGTGGGTTCAGACAGGGGACAAAGCATTGGTGGTGCCGGGCTCAGATTCAGGAATAAACCCCCTTTCGTGGCACCCCGTTTTGACATCTCCCCCGAACAATTCAGGCATCCGCACTGGGTGGATACTTTCTTGAACGTTATGATCTGTCTTTGAGACCACCCCCTTTAGGCTGGGAAATGTTAGATTGTTAACGTGCATTTGCCTACAAGAGTTTGGGAAGACATTGAAATTCTTAAATCATCTTTGAACATGATCGCATGGTAAACTGCCGTGTTTTTGGGCCCCAAACACTCAAAACACCATTGTCAAAAAGGTGCCTCCCCATGTCGTTTCCCCCCCGCTTTTAAAGTGCACTGTCACCTGCTTTTGGCGATTTTGTCTGGATGGCACAAAAATAACCCCGTACTAATTTCAAAGGGAAAAAGGCAAAAATTTGGGGGGGTTTTTGGCATTTATTGTTGGAAAAAGAAAAAAACCTGGGCCCAAAAGCTTTATAAGGAAGGGATTATTTAATCTGCCTTTTTATGCGAGGGAACAAAAGAGGGTGCTGATCTATGCAGCCAGCCACACCTGCCCAAAAAACATAAAAATTCCTTCATGACGGGAATCGACCAAATCATGATTCCTGCAGGGTGACGGCTTTTCCAGATTTGGGTTCGCCCTTAACAACCTTAAGGACTATTGCTGCGGGGAAACAAAGACCCCATTGAAAACCGAAAGGAGAGAAATGTACTGGGAACTTTGGAAGCCCAGACGCCCGGTTGTGAACGGGTGAAGAATTATGGAATAAAATCACGACACCGGGTTTTCAAATTGCCTGCGATGGCTACCTGGACAAGACCCGCTCATTTCAGGACAGTGCCGTTGTACCCATAAGATTTGGGGGCCCAAAAGATTAGCAGGAAATGGGGCCCAGAAAACCACGGAACCTCAGAGTGTGGGGTTTTTTTGATATGTTCCGGAAAATGTGAATGGTTGTATGGAATAATCTTTTTATCTTCCAGTAAAACAATTTCAACTGCTGTTTTTACCGTTTTTATTGTTTTACATGTTTACATGGGAAAAATCCTATCGGTTGTAAAAACTTCTTGACACTTGTTTTATAAAACTGTTTTAGGGAAACCATACTTTCAGGTGTTACCTAATAAAAGTTAATTTTATGGTTTAAAAAAAAAATCGAAATTTTTTCCAATATAAGGGAAAACCCCCAAAGTAAGACATGGGGACTTTTTGGGGTAAAAAGAATGTGGAGCTGTCTTCTTTCGGGGAAAACGGTAAAAAGCAAGGGGTGGGTTGGTCAATCCTGCGTAGCAACCCAGCGCCCGCCCCCCTCCACTCTCGCCAGCCCCCTGCATCCCTCCCCCCCCCCCCAAAACCCCCCCCACTTCGCTCCCGACAGTCGCCCATCCCGACAGCCGCCCACACTCCGCTCCCCCCAGCCGCCTTATCTTGGGCAGGCAGGAGACTGGAGTTCCGCAATGCTGCGGAAAGCCGGCTGCAGGGTTTAACCCTTTAAACCACGCCACCGGCTTCCCGCAACATCACAGCGCTCCAGTCTTCTGCCATCCCGAGATATATTTGGATTAAACGCACCCTATTTTCGTCTTTTATATGAAAAATATGGCATATAAAGGGTATTATCGAACTTGGAAGAAATTGTGTAACAAAATTTCAGGGGCTTTTTTTCCAGGATTCTTTGTAAAAATTGCAGATTGTTGGAAAAGAAAAATCCTTCATTTTCACAGCCTAATGCTAAAAAAATTAGTGAAACACCTGTGGGGTCGATTTACTCACTGCACCCCTGTATATATTCCTTAAGGGGTGTAGTTTCCAATCTGGGGTCTTTTTAGGGGAGTTTATTAAGTTTCAGCACCTTAGGGTGTCCGCAAACCTGAAATGGCGACTAAATAAAGTCGTATTGAAAATGAGACCCCAGAGCCCAATAGGTGCTCCTCCTACTCTGAGGCTTGTGGTTGAGGCAAATAGTGCACTAGGGCCACATATGAGATATCATTGAAAACATCAGAATCTGGGGAATCAATATTATATTGCATTATATATTGTGAATAATGGATAAAAATTGAAGATCTGCAATAAAAGTGAAATTCTGAAATTTCACCTCCCCTTTGCTTTAATTCCTGTGAAACAGCTAATGGGTTAATAAACTTCCTAAATGCTGTCTTGAATACCTTAGGGGTGTAGTTTCTTAGATGAAGTTCTTTATGGGCGTATCTAATATACAGGCCCCTCAAAGCCACGTCAGAACTGGACTGGTCCCTAAAAAATGTATATTGAAAATTTTCTTGAAAATGTGAAAATTACTACTAAATTTCTCAACCAAAAAAAATTTAAAAAATGATGCCAACCTACAGCAGACATATGTTAAATGCTAATTATAAACTATTTTGAGTGGAATAACGATCTGTCTTATGTGCAGATATTTTTGAAGTTTGAAAATGGTAAATTTTTCAAACTTTTCACGATACTTTGATATCGTTCGCAAATAAACAAGGACATTTGGACCAAAATTTCTTACTAACTTACAGCACAGTGTGCCACGAGAAAACAGTCTCTGAATCACATGGATAGGTAAAAGTGTCAAAAAGTTATTCTCAAATAAAGTGACACATATCAGATTTCAAAAAATTGGGCTCTGTCAGGAAGGCCAAAACTGGCTGTGGCCGTAAGGGGTTAATAAAGAGGTGTGAACATTAGATGGAATGACAACTAGAGGACAGTTCTGGAATGGATCTGGCATCCCATTGTTTATATATCTTATCTGCATAAATCATGGTATGCAGGCAGTCTAAGGGGTTGTTTCCAGGTAGGCGGGATACACGTTAATCAGATGAGACCAAGCTTAATACAATTATCTGTATGAGGTATTCCTGCACTCTCTGTCTAGCCGATAATTGGCAGATTTACAGTTTTGAACTCAACTGCATTGTTGACACTTTGTCCAAAAGAGGATACAAAGATACAAAAGAATATTAATTCTGGAATTATCTATTCATCAGCCGCCCTATCGAGAGGGAGGAGGTCCTATACCTCACTATACTAGGCTTATGAAGGCTGCGGTGGAAGTATGGAAGTCCTTTGTCCAGTTGTGTCAGTTGCAGGGATCGCAAACCTCGTGGTCTCCATATATTCCACTTTGGTGAAATCCTAGGTTGGTTGAGATGCCTTGTTTATAAGACTTTGAGTTTTGGCCCCAAATATGTCTTAGGTAACTCACCCAACTTTTCTCTGATGGTATTTTTAAGACCTTTGCTGCCATACAAGCAGAATATGGCCTACTTAGGTCTGCTTTCTACTGCTATTTGCAACCGAGACATGCCTGTGAGGTAAAAAAAAATTTTGGGGGGGGGGGGGGTTGGAGTTAACCTTAGAACGTGGTCCCCTAGAATCTATAGCCCGGAGGGAGAATCTACAAAAGCCTGTCTCGTTGTTTTATAGATCCCTGATGTTCAATAGACTTGTTCTGCTAGTTGCTTCCTTTCCTAAATGGAAAAGGGACATTCCTGACCTTGAGGAGACAGAAATGGAGGAGCTGAGGTCTTCTTGGAGGGTCAGTCTTTAGTGCTAGGGATTGCACTAGTTCTATTTATGAGTTATATGATGCAATAGGCTGTATAAGTTGATTCAACTTAAATGGCTTCACAGAGTTTATTTAACCCCATTCCGACTCAAACAAATGCATTGCCTGCCTTTCGATACTTGTACTAGATGTAACTGAGCATTATGAACCCTGATACATATGGTATTGGCCTGTCCAGTGATCCAGGGTTTTCGAGCTAAGGTTCATGCATTTCTAAATTCTAAACTGGGTCTCCCAAATGTCTGCGCCCCCCGCAATAGCCTTCTGGGATTAATAGAAGATTTAGTTCCAAATAAACTCGAATGGGTCCTATACAAGCTCTTTCTCTTCTATGCCAAAGAAACTATTCCCTTAGGCAGGGTTCACACGGCTTATTCATGGCGTAATTGTGGGACGTATTTCGCCCGCAATTACGTCATGTTCTCTGGAGCGGGGGTTGGGGGGGGCGGCCCCATAGGCGTTCAGTATTCACGGCGCGTAAATGTCGTGAATAATTGACATGTCACTTCTCTCCCCACTCGCGTATTGTCCGAGCGGGGAGAGGAGACGTAATCCATAATTCTCTATGAGAACTGTGGATTACCGTAATGACTGGGACGTATTTCGCCCGTATTTGAGCGCAGTACGCCGCGAATTATGGGCTGAAATACGTCCCAGTCATTGCCGTGTGAACATAGCCTTACACTGGAAGAACCCAAAGTGCCCCACTTTGTCTCATTGGCTGCAACTGGTGAAAGAGGATTTGCCGATTTATAGGGTAGGGTACACAGTTAGGGGAATTCCTGTTCGGTTTCAACGTATATGAGGGAACTGGTTAAGCCTCTCTACAATATAGAAGATGGTGGTGGGCATGCCAGGTTTTACGAGTGAATGGTTGTGTGAATGGTTATTTGTACTGTCCTCTGTTGTCTCCATATTAGTTTTGTTAAGAGTCAGATGATTCAAGCTATCTTAAATCTCCTAGCCTGAGTTTTTCTTGATATGATAAACATTGCGATGTAAATCAAGTCTCATGTATTGTTGATATGATAATCCATGTTTTATATTGGGTTCTTTTATCTTTGCTCTTTGACTTGATTTTTTGGATGTCACATAATTGATGTTTTTTCTCATGGTGTAGTCCATGTATGGCGCACTAATTCTAAGTGACTGACTCTACTGTTTTTTGTTTTGTTTTTTCTTTTTTTGTTTACATGTTTTATTTCTTGTACAGTTAAGGGCCATTTCAACCCA
>JAODAL010054184.1:0-24792 GCA_025379985.1 Phyllomedusa bahiana | reverse complement strand
GTTATTTCCAGGTCTGAGAAATCAAGTTCTTAATATCTCCCCAGAATTTATGGGATTCTGAACAATCTGAAATGTCATGTAGCAAAACTGATCCAAGATTCTTATATTTAAGACTAGCCTTCAGGATCTAACCTCATCCTTCAAAGATTTTCTAAAAAAAATCAGGGTAATTTAGATACCTGGTCCAAGTCTTGAACAACCTCAAAATCCCCACCCCTCTAATTAAATCAGCCATAACTTAGCATACAGAAAAGAAAGAGAATTCTTCTTAGGTGGAATGTTCACTAAGTTATCAAAATTATTAAATTAAAAATTCATGTTGTAAGTTTTTCAAGCTAGTTGTCAGAAAGCTAGTGATCTATAAATATGCAAAATGAGGTAGCCTACACATTACTTGTACTTTGGAAACGTAATCATTTTTTCTCCTCTTAGCTTTTGCCTCCTACAGTGCAGTGGCACGGCATATCAGCATTATTATACATAGCTCCTAGCTAGGGCCAAGCTCTTCTTAGGTCTAGCTAACTTGTGTACCTCCTCCAGATCTTACATTTAAAAGACAGTACAGTAAGCCAAATATAGTGCTGCTGTACAGCATTTGTCCAGCCGTGTACTTGACCACTCAAAATAAAGACAACATATATACAGTGCAACACAAAAACATATACACTTATTAACATTGAAATTGCAACACCAGAAAGAAAAAGTAACAGCCAGCGAAGAGGATTTCCCGAAACGTGACTACCCCTTTAACCCCTTAAAGACCTTGTGTTTTTTTTTTTTTTGGTTGACATGTTCGTTTTTTTCCTCCCTGCCTTCCCGGAGCCATAACGTTTTTATTTTTACACCTACCTAGATATATGAGGGCTTTTATTTTGTGGGACAAGATGTTCTTTCTAGTGATGTTATTCACTGTGCTATAGAATATAATTGAAAACCGCAAAAAAATTCCAAGTGGAACAAAATGTGAAAAAAACTACTTGCGCCATGTTTGTGTTTTTTTTTTTTAGGGCTTTCACTGCAATAAAAATGATGTGTTCCCTGTATCCTACAGGATGATATGATTCCAACACCAGACATTTACAGTTTCTATTATGTTTTGGTATCATAAAAAAAATTCCAAATATTTTCAATTTTAAAAATTTGCGCCACAGCGCCATTTTCTGCGGCCAATTATTTTTTTGTACTAACACCTATGGGCTTGAGAGAGGCGGCAGTTTTTGTGGGCGGAATTGTTCTTTTTATTGCTACCAGTTTAGAGTACATGCAACTTTTTTAAATCAATTTTATTCCAAATTTTAGAGGACTGAAAAAAAACCGCAATTTTGGCACTTGGAAAATGCTTTCTTTTATGTTGTTCAGCATACAGAATAAATTATGTTATGTTTTAATAGATTGGACTTTTTCAGACTAGGAGATACCAAATGAGTAACATTTTTTATTTTATTTTTTTATTTGTAAAATGGCAAAATTTGGGTGATTTGAACTTTTAGTATTTTTTTTTTTTTTTTTTACTGCAACTTTGAGTCCTCTAGGGTGCTTCACCACTAGGGGGTGTGATCGTTTAAACAACCAAATGCATTAGGGTATACTAATATGTAACGTGTTGTACATTTCTAGAAGTCACATTGTCTTACTGAAAAATCCCATCTGCCCCAGGGAAGAGAATCAGCATACTAGTGCATCTAAAAAAATTAGAATATATTGAAAATTAAAGGGGTTCTCCAGGACTATCTTTTTATTTGTTTTAGGGCTCACAAATGTATTATATTAAACCTTGTAATTCATACTGTAATGACTCTTTACAATATATGAGTTTATCTTTTTTGACTTAAATTATTGATATCAATTATCGTTTCAGTAATATTCAAATTTTTTTAAATGCACTATCATATGGCTGTATGTGATTTGCAAGGATTAATTCATACTCAAATAAGTTGAGAGTGCCTTCCACATTGATGAGTGGGTCCAGAGAATGCCATGAAAACATTCCCCAGGCCATAATGCTGCCACCATCAACTTGTGTTCCTTCAGCAATGGTTGCAGGGTGTTTGTTCTTTGATGTTTCTTGCCTGACATGCCAGTATCCATCCAGTTAATGCCAATCAGTGGAGGTTCAATTCAATTACTGCTATGAAAGTTGATACCTTTTCTACTGTTAAAACTTTGTTAGAGGTGCGGTGACAATTCATAAGCTTCATAGCCCTATAGGCAATAATGTTCACTGAACTGTTGTTTTAGACACACGTCTGGTAGCCCCTGGTTCATTTTGGTGGTGAGCTTTTCCACTGTAGTTTCTCCCTCATGAACTTTCATAGTCAATATTCACTTCTTACATCAATGGTACTTTGTGCTCCACAGTTTCCATGTTACTTATTCACAATATTGCCATTTATCCACTCATAGTACACATTTTATCACAGCAGTACATAAACATTTAACAAACTGTGCAGTTCAAGAACTATTAATCATCCCTTTTTGCAACCGTAATAAATCACCCCTATTATCCATGACAGCAATGAGGAACATGTGTGCAGACAGTCTATCACACACCTTATACACCCACCAAGCCAGTTCACCATTTGTGACTTATTTTATAAGCTATGTGCTGCTGATGTAAAAAGTAGGAAGTGATTATGATAATATAACTTGACTGTGTATCTTGCAAAAAAATTGTAAGACAGGGTGGATCGGATCAGGTAAAAACCAAACATCTTTGCAATTGAACAAGAAACATAGAGGGTAGAGATGGGCGAATTTCTCAAAAATTCGATTCGGCGACTTCACTGAATTTTCCGACAAACTTCGTTTCGGGACAAATCGCGTTAAAAAAACAACTTTTCCGGGTGCACAGAGCCTGTAGGGTTGTGAATGGGGGCCATGCTTAAATATGCGAGGGAGTTTGGGTTTGGTTTCATAAAATGTTGTGTTTTCGTATGAACGCAGATGACTGCCGCCGTCTTAGAATCGTTTCCCTTTAAAAAATTTTCCCTGAGCACTTTGAGGGCAAAACTGACTAAAAAAATAAAGGGGGAATGTGCCTGATAAAGTTGGCAGTGCCAGTGGAAAAAAACAGCGGGGCTACGTCCTCCCATGCGTAAAAAAACACGTAGTGGTTTAACCGGGCCACCACAGATCGCAGACAGTAAGGGGAGTCACAGCAGGAGTCACTTGCGAGGCCACAGCTCCGATGTCATCTACCGCCCATGTGTTAACCCAATTGGGTCATACATTTCTCCGATGACATTGACAACCCCCAGAAGAGTTTTTGGGTTTTGTCACACACAACCCCCTTGTTGGCAGGGCCCGGGGCAGGTGAGGGGCTTTTTTCTGTCCTCAACCCACCTCTGTCCCGTTGCTTCCAAAAGCCAGAGAATATGTGCTGGGGCCCTTCCCCCACTATACAGTGGGGCCCAACTATTTGAGGCAGTGGGCAGCAAAGGGGTGGGGAAGAACCCGTGCTTTTGCAGAAGGGGCCCAATAGTGATTAAGAGAGTTGCAAGGGGGGGGGTTATGTGCGAGCGGTCGGGTTTGTACAGCGACACCGTTGAGGGGGAAAGGCGGTGCGGGCAAAACTAAATCGAGTACCCGGGAAAAACAGGCGGGGGGTGGGACAAGTTATTTGGTGTAGTTAAACATGGATAAAGCCCCCCCCAAAGAAAAATTCAGTCCACAAATGCCCCCTTTGTGCCCCTTTTCTCCCGGGATGAATTTGGGTCCTATGCGGCGCCTCCCTGATACCCTTTGTCCGGCCTGGAAGATTCCGTTATTTACTTTAAGTTTTAGGAGGGGGGAGAAGAAGGAGGTTTGGACGAAGACAATCTGGACTTGGAAAGAGAGATTTAATTCTGGGCCGGGAGATTAAAGTTGGGTGTCATCAGCATGTGGGGGTTTTGAAACCCCTGTGTGCTATCAGCTGCCCCAGAAAAAACAGTGTACATGGGTTCTCTTTATCATGGGAGAAGAGAGCAAGTTGCGTGTCAGGCAGTGGCCCACCCCGTAAATGGGTTTAGGTGGGGGGGACAGCGGGTGGGCCTGCGAGGTTTGGGGAGAAAAAACGGCCAAAGGGTTTTAAGGGCGGTCAGCGGCGGTTACAGTCAGTCAGTGCAGCGCTTGGTGTAAAATCACCTAGGCGGTTTTGGCCATTTTTTTGCTAAGAACAGAGGAGGGAACTGGCTATATGTCGATTGGGCCATAAGAAAAGGTGCCCGGGGACCTAACGTTAGTACCAGGGCCCCTGCATAAACATCATGCAGTGTCACCAATGTTTCGATGGGTGGTTGCCCTGTCCCAACAGTTTTGTAGCCCCCGTGGAGCCTCCTTTAGGCGTCATGGCTTCACCCCTCTGCGAAGACAACTTGTCTATTACATCATTACGGTCCAGTACTCCTGCTCCTCGGCACTCATGGTGCCAGCAGTCGTTCCTGAGACGATTCCCAAGAGCAGCAGTATGCGTCTACCCTCCCTAAGTGAAAGAAGCTGCTGTGTCCGCCCAATTTGGTGGTATGTAGTCCTTCCTTTTTCAAGTGGGGACTTGCACCATTCAAAAAAACTGGCAGGAAAAATTTGGCATTCACTTCAGCATTGTAACGACATGGATGTGGCTCCTGGGACCCCCGCAAGCGGTGTTAGGGGCCACGCCAGGGTCGGGGTCTAGTGGTCTGGGTTTTTCACCGGCTGCCGCAAGGCAGGGGGATTTCTGCGGGGGAGTCTACCGATCGTACCCTGGCGCGACTAGCTTGCGGGGCAGCCGGGCGCAGCGGGTACCGAATCGTAAGACGAAACTCGTATTAAAGGGTCGGGCCCAAAGGTCAGGGCGGTGGCGGAGATTCGAGGTAGGTATATCAGAAAGGTCGGGAACAAAGGGCAGCAGGAACTGATGAACGGGGGGAAATTGATGAACGAAAAAATAAATTAAAAAGGGGAAAATTGTGAACAGGAATAAAAATATTAACAGGGGGAAATTGATGAACAGGAATAAATTTATTTTCAGGAGGAAATTTATGAACAAGAAAAAGTTATTTTAAAAGGGGGAAATTTTGAAAAGAGAAAGGCCATTAACGATTTTTGATGATCCAAGTGGACGGTGATTCTTGAGCGAAACGAAGTAAAAGGGGGGGAATTGCTCAATCAGGTTGTTAAGTCTTTTCCCCATCTGCAAGAATTCTAAAAATGCAGGAAATTTGCATGCATTAGCGTTCTTACACCACCAATCACACCCCCCCTTAAACTGCAGGGACCACCGGCCTCCCCCAAAAAAGGTGATAGTGCATTTCAAATGGGAATTCCCGCCTCCCCTTGTTGGAATGATCTATGAACAGAAAAAGGTATTAATGGTTTATTGAGATCCAAGCGGAAGGGTACACCCTGTGTAAAATTTTAATGTTTGGCAGTGGCGCATGCGTGACACCTGCCGTTTCTCAGGCCTTTCATGCGGGCATGGTATTTGGGAGTCCCAGGACTGGGTGAATAAAGTCAAATTTCCCCTGTTCATGTTGTCAGGACAGCGGTAGTGGTACAAGGGGGCCCGAAGCGATCCAATGCCACACCCGGGAGCAGGATCTAAGTAGGGCCCGGTTTTCACCAGAGCCCCCCGCAAAACGGGGTGGACTTGCTGCGGGGGGTCTACCGGTCGCTACCCCCGAGTATTACTTGTGGGGGGAGCCAAGGTATAGCGTGGGACAGAAACGTCAGCAGCCCGTAGTCAAAGATCAAGGCCAAAAAGGTAAAGGGGAGGGGGGGCGGAAAGGGTTCGAGGTCAGGTAACGTAGAGAAAAGGGCAGGTCTGGGGAGACAGGGAAATGATGAACGGGGGGAAAAATGATGAAAAGGAATAAATATATTAACAGGGGGAAATTATTGAACAAGGGGAAATTGATTTTTTTTTTTTTTTTTTTTTTTTTACAGGAATAATATATTAACAGGGGGAAAATTTTGAAGGGGGAAGTTAATGAAAAGGGAAAAAATATATTAACGAGGGAAATTATTGAACGGGGAAATTTTATAAAAGGAATAAATATTTAAAGGGGGAAAAAATTGAACAGGGGGAAATTGTGAAAAGGTAAAAGGGAAAGGGCCCCCCCTTTTTCCACCCTTTAAAAGGGGAGGGCCTCCCCTTTTTACAATTAAAAGGGGGGGCCTCCCTTTTTCCCTTTAACAGGGGAGGGCCTCCCCTTTTTTTACCTTTTAAGGGAAGGACTCTTTTTTTTACTACAAAGCCCGTTTTGCAGTGTCTTTTGCTTTTTTTTTCTGTCCCCTTTGTTTTGTACTGAAATTCCCTCAACAATGGCACAGAATGCAAAATAAGCACCTAAAACAATTCCCGTAGTTATGGTCTCCTTGTTCAAATTCCATACGCTGCATTGAACAATGGGGTAATGCAGAAAAATGGTTCAAATCACCATGTTTTTACTTCATGAGTGTTTTATTGTCAGTGTCCTCCTCAACGGGTTTTGGTTGCAGGGTTACCGCTCAAAAAAAAACCTCCCCGCCACTTTTCCCCAAACAATACTGCAAGAAGGGGATATTGGCTCCATTTCTTGCTGCCCAAAAGTGTTTTTGCCCTCCCCAAAAAGTTCATCCTCATGTATAGTGGGGCTGAGCCCCGACCATAGAGATCTCTGGTGAGGGAAAGGATGGGACCGCGGCGGGTTGAGGGGAAAGGGGAGGGCCGTGACCGTCCTGGGGGCCTTGCCAACTAAGGGGTTTGTGTCTGATGTTCCACCCATCTTGGCGGGTTGGTCAGATGTCATTGGGAGGAAGTGGAGGGCCCAGGGCAACCCCTAAAAACCCTTGGGTTGTGAACAACACACGGCCGCTAGTGACAGTGGGAGTTTGGTCACCGTCCCCTTTTTGTGCTGTGAACCTGTGCTGCTCCGGAATGTTTGTTCCATGCCCTACTGTGAAGAGCTTGCCCCCTTTTTTTTGACATCTGTTTGTTCTAAAAAAGTACAGGGCTCTGTTTGATGAAGATATCGTATATGGTAAATAACACCCTGTATTTGACTCCCAAATGAAACCCCCTAACAAGCTTGGGTAACCCCTTTGGGTATAATTGCGCTCCCCAAATTTGGGCCCGGAAAAATTGTAATTGTAGTGCCCTTTAAAAACATGTGTATTTTAGAATATAAAAGTACAAACAGGCTTAATTAACCTTTGGATATGAATTTTGTAAGGAAAATTTTTCTTTGGCGGTGAAAAAAAACTTTTTTTTACTAAGTTACACTGCGAAAAATCTTAGTTAACCCCTTTGGGTGTAAAATTTGGGAAAAGAAATGTGCTGCCCAAAAATTACCCGCTTTGTGCGTGTTTAAAAAAAAGCGTGTATTTTAGGAACAAAAACAAAAAAAATTGTAATTAACCTTCGGTTATGAATTTTGTCAGCCAAAATTTCTTCTTTTGGGGGTGGAAAAAAAACGTTTCTTTTGTGCCAAAAACCCGAACAAGTTAATTAACCCGGTTTTAAAATTTGGGAAAATAAATGAGCAACCAAAAAAAGTGGTATTTGGATTGTAAAAAAAGCTTTTCTTTAACTGAATACAACAGCAACAGGTTAGATAACCCTTGGATATTCAATGTGCTCAAGAACTGAGCAGATAGCATTAAAAATGTATATGCAGCTAAATTTGGACGCACACGGGGACTTCAGTTCCAATACCCCACAAATCAGAATTAGAACGTAAGAAAAGCGTCTCTGAGACAAGCTGTGAACCCCTCAAAAATGCTGTATAAAAGTGAGTTCTTTAGTATGAGATATCATAAGCAGCGGGGCGGCGGCGGCAGCACCTTCCCTACACAGCACATTTAAAGAGGACTTATATGGTCCCGGTCGCGCACCGGACTTATATATTGCGGTGACGTCACAGAATCCCGCCGGTCTCTGATTGGCTTCATCTCTGCACTGTCATGTAGGTTTACGCCTTTCTTTCTCCAGACTTCTTTGCCCCATGTAACGCCATGTGCTCGCAGCCACTCAAAAACACGCTTCGTTCACGCGACTCATCCCAAACTTCGACTTCGTTCTGAATGGAAGTTTTCCTGAACTTCTAATCGCATTCCACTTTGTTAGAATAAATTTCCCCCACCCTTAATAGAGCGGACATATACGGAAACTGTGTAGGTCAAAAGGACTTTCTTTGTTTCCCAAAGCAACCAATCAGAGCTCTCCATTCCTTTTTTTTTAGAGCACTATATGAAATAAAAGGGGAGCTCGAATTGGCCCACTATAGGGCGAATGTATGAAGGGGTCCTTTTTATTTAATGCTTTAAAATCCCCAAAGTGATTAGCCCACTTATTCCCCAATGTATGACGTTAAATTGACGTTTGGTCCACTGTGCACCTGATCCTCACTTTTAAGCGTCAATTATGTGGAGGCGTTCTGGGGGGCGTTGTCGCACAATTCATACTTTTTTAGACACATTTATGAATGTAGCTCGGCAAAATTGGCGCATTATGCTCAAACAAGCAGACCTATTTCAATGTGGTTGACTGAGCCTGATGTAATGGAACTAGATTTGCAATAGGCCAAAACAAAAATGTCCCTTATTTCTCAATTTACACCACTAATAAAAAAAAAAAGAAATGTATGATAATTATCAAAGTCAATAAAATTAAAATTATATAAATTCCATAATAAATTGTTTCAATATAAAACTAAGTAAAATTATCCAAAAAATATAAAATTATCTCCTATAAATTAATTTCGTTTTTATATAATCTAAAATTAATTTAAAATTAAATAATTTAAATTAATTGATCCAATACATCATCTAACATAAATCCCGTTCTCAATTATGTATTTATGGAGTTAGCGTAGTATTATCAGTGATTACAAACACATCACAGCAGGCTAGAAATCAAATATCAAAGGTGTTAATCTAGCATGTCAATGAATAGAAACTATGGTACTGATTTTGCATGTTGCATCACAGGTCTCAGCAAGACCTATGGTGTGCTGGCTATTAGTGTATGTCCCATACACGTTTGGAGCATTAGTAATGCGCCAAAGTTCCAGAGATGTGAGGTGCCTCGAACCTTAGACACCATTTATGAGCATGCATTCACCACTTTCATATATTCAGGCGTGTTATGCATGGGAAAAAAGACGCAAAAAATTGTGTTGAGGCACCAAGTTTCTAAACACGTCGCCCTTAGACTTAGACAGTTTTCATACATGTGGCCCTGATAACCTTGTTGCTGAACAAAGTTGTGACTGTTTTGGATAGATTTAAATAATAAGAGGTCATCTGCTAAGTGCAACATTCTGAAAACATAATCCACACATATTTCTTCACCTGTATTAATGCTGAGTGTTGTTTGGCCATAATATGAGCACAAAAATTCACCCTTTATAAGTTTTGTGAAAGAAGCAATAGATTAAGCAGTAGTGTTGATCGAACCGTTCGAGAAAAGTTAAGTTCGAGTCGAACTTAAAAATTTTTTAGAACTCGAGCCGAACCGAACATTTTAGTGTTCGTTCGAATAAATGTTCGAGTTCGACATCGTGTTCAACACGCTATTTTAATAGTTTTCATGTCCGAAAATTGCGTCGCCGTGGCAGTTTTAAGACGCATTAAATCAGTATAAAGTACGCCTGAAAGTAAGATCTGGCGTGGGGTATCCCTTGCATAGTAAACATGATGCGCGGCACATAGCATGGCATTGGTAGTGTATGTAATGCGCCTATTGAGGCGCACAGCGCAAATAGCAGCACATAGCATATCATTAGTGGTGTGTGTAATGCGCCTATCGAGGTGCATTGCACAAATTGCAGCACATAGCATATCAATGGTAATGTATGTAATGTGCCTATCGAGGCACATTGCACAAAGGAGGCACATAAGATATCATTACTAGTTTATATAATGCGTCTCGATAGGTGCATTGCGTATAATTTTTAGGCGCATTACAATGCATCGTGCCTGGAGTATAATGAGTATAATGAGCCTAGTTTTCGTGTATTGTTATGTATGGTAATTACAGCTTCTTCTCACCTGTATAGGTATAAAAATTAACCTAAAAATCTTCTCCCATTGATTTTAATGGGTTTCAAAGTTCGCATTTTACTCGAACTTCGATCCTAACTTCTCAAAGTACGAGGTTCGACTCGAACTCGAGCATTTTACTGTTCGCTCATCACTATTAAGCACTAATGGCAGACATGTTTCTGTCCAAAAAATGTTTCTCTTATGTACAGCTCAATAAATACCCCAAATTTGGGACGAGGAGAGGGACATCTTTTGCAGTAAGATAACCATAACATTTTAATGTTTAAATATTATATATATTGGTTTGTTAAAGAAAGTAATATCCGTTCATGAAAAAAATTAAAAATAGTTGATTTGAAATGGAAGTTACATTAAAGGGCCAATATTAACCTGTGTACTTTCTCTTTAAGGCAAAACTTTAGCTATGGTATCATCAGGTTGCCTGTAGTTTCATAGGGGGCCTGATGTCACTACTTTAAAATGGTGTTGAGGCAGCCTGCAAATGCCCTTTAGAAGCGAGCACTATTAACACTTTTACTGTCCTTTGAAAGTAAATTTCAATGTGACAAATATTTTGGTTTTCTTTAGAGTGTGTGGGATGAACAGTGTAATAATGGCACCCATATGGTTTAAAACTTTTTAGTATAATAAAATTGTATTTTTAAATCAAAGATAAATTTGCCTTGAATATAATAATTATTTGTAATGATAAATGTCAAGAGAGCTCACAAATACATGTCAAATTTACACTACCTGGTCAACGCACTGCTGTCATAACATGAGCTGACCTTATTTAAATTTGTTTGGTTTGACTTCCATTGTGCCCTGAACAGGAATTTATTATCAGCTGTTATTCAACAGTGCTATGAACAATTATTTGCCGTCTTCCGATGTCCCTTACTGTATATTTGTCACACAGAACAATTCTATAAAATCAAATCACTGTAAAAAACATAAATAATTCCCTAAAACATTTTTTTCATTTCTAATTGTTTTTTAAAGGAAAAAACCCAAATGTTTAAGTTTTAATTTATCCCTGTGAGGTTTTCTGTGCTCATTTACACTTTTCCTGTTTTGCGTGTAACCTCTATGAGGAAGTTAGTTCCAGACTGGATCGGGGTGAGACACTGGATGTCACATATTTGGATTTTTCTAAAGCATTTGATACTGTTCCACATAAAAGGTTGGTAATTAAAATGAGAATGCTTGGACTGGGGGAAAATGTGTGTAAGTGAGTAAGCAACTGGCTCACTGATAGAAAACAAAGGGTGGTAATTAATGGTGCATATTTCCGGGACTGGGTCCCTGTTACTAGTGGGGTACCACAGGGCTCAGTATTGGGGGCCCTACCCTTTTTAATATTTTCAAAAATGATCTTACACAGGGATTGCACAGTAGAATATCGATCTTTGCAGATGATACTAAGCTTGTAAAGGAATCCACATAATAGGGATAATGGTTTTTAAAAAGGGGATACTGGATAGGTTGGAGGCCGGGGCAGAGAAGTGACATATGACTTTTAACACTAATAAATGCAAGGTTTGCACATGGGGAGAAAAATCCATTACATGATTACATGTTTAAAAATTGAAAAACGCTGGGTAAAAGTGACATGGAGAGGACTTGGGAATCCTGGTGGACAGTAAACTTAACTGTAGCAAGCCAGTGTCAGGCAGCAGCTGCAAGGCTAATAGGATCATGGGTTGTATTAAAAGGGGCATAAGATGCACATGTGGGAACAAATTATTCTCCACTATACAAGTCACTGGTTAGACCACACATGGAATACTGTGTACAGTTTTGGGCACCAGTTCACAGGAAAGACATTGTTAGGGCTTTGAACAGGTACAAAGGCGGGCAACAAAAATAATAAAAGGACTGGGTGGACTGCAATACCAGAAAGATTGCCAAGATTAGGGTTGTGGAGTTTCGAGAATAGAGGGCTTCGGGGGGTGGGGGGGGGACAAAATAAATATGTTTAAATATTATTAAGGACCAATATGAGATCTCACTAAAGATTTAATTTATATCCAGGACTGTATTCAGAACAAGGGGGTTGTAAGGATGTGGTAGTGGATCCTCTGAACCCACCACAAGCGATGGTGTAAGCCACGCCAGGAGCGGAGTCTAAGTAGGTCCCGTTTTCACCCGAGCCTGCCGCAAATCGGGATGGACGTGCTGCGGCGGATTACTACCAGCTCGCTACCCCTGACGTGACTTGCTTGCGGTGGCAGCCGAGGTGTTGCGTGGTACAGAATCGTGAAGCAGGCACGTAGTCGGGGACAGGCAGAAGGTCAGTACAGGCGGCAGTGGATCGTAGTCGGGGACAGGCAGAAGGTCAGGACAGGTGGCTATGGTTGTGGTCAAGGGACGGAGGCAGAAAGGGACGATACACGGTAATCCCGAAACAAGACACTCTGGAACGCTTCCTCTCTAGGGACAGGGCACTATCGATTCGGCATTGTTTCCAAGGAAGGGGCGGAGCTTAAATAAAGGGTCAGCACCTGGTGAGGGCCAATCACCCGCGTGCTGTCACTTTACATTTTCCTGTGGTGCCGCGGGCACGCTCTAGGGGGCGCGCGCGCACCTGGCCGGCAGCATCAGCGCGCGGCGGGATGGAAACAGTAGCCTGGCGAGGTAAGTGGGACCCGGAGCCGTCGGGGTGTCCACAGCCGGCTGCGGCGTTCCGGGTGTGCCTGCGACCCGACACGGGGGTCGCAGGGACACCCGTTACAGGGGCATCCCTTTGGCTTGAGGAAAGAAAGTTTCTACATAACATAGAAAGGGATTATTTACTGTTAGAGCGGGCCAAAGCAGTGAGCTCTCTGCCAGAGGAAAAATTTTCATGGTGATTTACTAACGAGTTCAAGAAGGATTTGGATGCATTTTGGAGCGTGATAATATAACAGTTATAGTGGGCTAGGTTCTGAAGAAGGGTCTGGATACAGTTCTAGATTTAATATTTAAAAAGTTCTAAATGACCAGGATTCTGGAGAAGGGGTCTGGATCATTTCTAGATGTAATATAACAAGTTATAGTGACTAGGATTCTGGAGAGGGGTCGTTGGGTCCCGGGATTTATTCTGATTGCCAGATTGGAGTCAGGAAGGAATTTTTTCCCTAGCATGAGGACAATTGGCTTCTACCTCATGGGGGTTTTTGCCTTCCTCTGGATCAACACTTTAAGGCTATGTTCACACTGTGTATTTGCAGGGCGTAATTACGCCCCGCAATTACGCCGTGTGGCCGGGGGCGGGGCAGGAGCGGGGGAGTGAGCGGGGGGCCGGCACTTCGCCGGCCCATTGACTTGAATTGCTAGCGGCACGTATTTGCGGCTAGAAATCCAGTTCTCTATGAGAACTGTGAATTACCGTAATGAATGGGCCATTTTCGGCCCCTAATTGGCGCACTTCGGCGCGTAATTACGGACCGAAATACGGCCCATTTTAAGCCGTGTGAACATGGCCTAACACTTTAGCAACACTTTAGCAAAATGTGCTGAACTAGATGGATGTATGTCTTTTTTCGGCCTGATAAAAAACTATGAAAACCCCTTTTTCGAGCAGCGAACAGGTGTTTCCCTTTACCCATCAAGCCACAAGATTCTGAGTTTTGTCTGTCTTAATCCCTCCCCTTCTTAGTATATACCCCTAGGAGGGCTCTAAATTTGAAAACAATGGAGGTAGACTCAAAGGGGTGTGTCATCAAAGGCTGTCTTGAAAAAAAGCTTAACCCCTATGGTCACCTAATCTCCAAAGGACAAAGCTTAACACAGAGCTACAGTATTTCCTGCATATTTAGACACATATAGAACTATGGAGCTTTCTGTCATATAACTGATTATGTAGTACATTAGGAAGCTCAAAAAAGAGTCATGTGAGAATATTACAAAACTAACTTTGTGAGAAAAAAAATATAGAAAAATGTAGATTTATTTTTACCGCACAACCACTTTATATGTAAAGGGGTTGTTTGGTTGAGAAGACTCATTTTCAAATATCACCTTTGGAAAGATGCTCACTTATTTCAGTGAGAGTTGTTTTATGTTTCATTTGCCCGGTGGTGGTACATTAGAGGTAAGATTTATTTTGTTCTGAAATATAGATCAAGGTGTTAGATTCAGGGTGTGGAAGAAAAAGTTCAGGATGTTACTCATATCAATAAGAAAAAGATGCTCCACTGGACTCTGTGGCATTATTTTTGTAGGAGAACTCAAGCCAGGTAGTAGGTTCACCCTGTTCTGTTTTGAGGAAACAAAGTATTGAACACAATTCCTTATAACTTGGTTCAAGTGCCTGCAGAACTTTGACGAGTTAGCATTTTCCATGAGTAGAACATGCTGCCACAAAGTCTTTCATGTCTCTAGACAGAGTTGGCCACCAATAATGACAAGAAATAAGTTCCAAACATTCACGTACATCTGAGTGTCCAGCTAACTTGAAGGTTTCACCCCTGGAAAGAATTCTTCTATGGGCCTGTGGAACAAATATCCTCCCAAGATTTTCAAAGGTGAAAGGGTGCTGTGGACACATGCCAGTCAAGATCAATAGTAAATTGAAGCCCAGTAGGATCAAAGGAGCAAGATATATCACCAGCTTTGACTTTCTTCACTCCAGGATGAAAAATAAATTTAAAACCAGAAATGAAAAGAGAGCAATGAGCTTGCTATGTGCAGTCGATTAATAAAAAATTGGGCTTCCTCTAGCAGATGGCTGTACTCTCCCAGAGATAATTTGATAGGGAGTAGCTCATGATCCCCAATACAGTATTCTTTCAGGTAGTAAAAAGTCACAAGAAGCCACTGGGAAGATATTAATTCTGTAATACTGGAAATTACAATTCATCTAAAAATATTGAAAGAATTCCAAGTTTGCCTAGATGTTATATAGGTTACTGTTCATGACTTTACAACAAGAAAGAGTCCAAGAAAATATGGAATTCGAATTAGAGTAGTAAAGCAATACCAATTGATATCCAAGAGTAACATTTGTGTTGCTATGAGTTTGCAAAGAAACATCTACACAATCAACAAATCATTTGGAATAAAATGTTATTAAACAGATTTAGAGTAAAAAATAAACTTGTTAAAAAAAACATTACATGTTAGAAAATACTATGGGTGACATGTGTGAACCTGGCGCCAACTTGCTAGTTCTACCTCTGTTTTTAATAGTGTACAATCCAATAATATGTATGAAAGTGTTTCACAATATATATGGCAAACTTGACACATAGAGTGTGTGTGCCAAAATTTGTCTTAGCCATGCCACTTTGAAGCTGGTATTGATTTGTATGACAGCTTCACGCCCAAGCATTTCTGTTGCATTGTATGATTTTGCCGCAACAGGCCCTTTAGCGCATCCAAACGTGTCCTGTCTGGCGCAGATTGCACAAAGTTTTGGTCTACAACAGTTCATACATCTATAACACAGGGTTGAGACAGTTTGTTTGGCTCAAAGCATGGTTGTGTTGACATTTTCTACACCATATATTTTTTATTTGTCCATCACTATAGATACATAAGGTTTTCTTGCTTGCAGCATGAGCTAACATGGCTCAGGCTACAAATAATTTTTTACATATTTGCAATTTTTTTTATCATTTTAATTTTTATTTTTTTTTGGTAGATGAACTCTCACATTGCTTTAAATTTATTTGCAGAACTAATTTGTAATATGTGATGTTCACATATAATATGGAAAAACCTTTAAATGGGGGATCTGATTGCTCATATTATGCACTGCATACATTGGTAACTCCAGCCAGCACTTGCTGGTGATGGTGCAGGTCCAGTTTCTATGAGAACACCATCAACAGGACAGAAGGATTCATTAACAGGCTCCCATCCATAGAGGAATGTTAAGTCATGGGACAAAAGAATTTAAATAATTGCCTTCATTTGTTGCCAATTAAAGACATGTTAAAATGATCAACAACTTGCCGGAATCTCAGGAGAGTTACCTCCTGGGTTTAGCATATTTGCATGTGTTCATTGTGTTTGATATGATTTTAATATTTTTTTACATAGATATGTGGGGTGACAGGGGAATATCCTGTGACATAACTTGGTGGGAGATATTATATATTTGTAAACATATGTACAGCTATTACTACATTAAATTAACTATGTGAAAACATGGTTCTACCTAGAGATGGGCGAATCGTTTCTAACGAAGGGACATTCGTTTAGATTTTTCAGGAAAACTTCGGTCGATAACGGAAATCGAATCTTTGGGGTGATTCGCGGGAACGTAGTGTGCTTCTTCATTGATAAAATGCTGCGAGCACATGGCGTTACATGGGGCAAATGCACTCTGGGAGGAAGAAGGGCATAGCCTGATGACATGTGCAGAGATGAAGCCAATCAGTGACCGGCGGATTCGGTGACGTCACCGCATATATAAGAACGAAGCGCGACGCTGGGAGCTAACACTCCTTCTACACTAGTTACTGACAGGGTAGAGTGCTGCTGCGTCGGTGATAGCGTTTCTGTAGAACTGATTTTTAACAGCGATTTTTGTGGGGTGTTCAGCTTGTATCAGAGATGTTCTCTGAATGTTCTATTTCTGATTTTTTTTGGGGTATTGGATCTGAAATCCAGTGTGCGTCCATGCAGCTGATATACATTCAATATCCAAGTGGGATCATAAAGGCCAGTTCCTGTTGTATTCATTTAAAGATAACTGCGTTTTTACATACCAATTACACTTCAGTTTTGGGACATGCTCAATTCTATTGCGCAATTTACATCAGGGTGTTAAATTAAGCGTTGTTTTGCTGGTGATGCTGACAAAAATTAAACCGTCTTTTTCAACGGCCAAATATATATTTTTTTTTTGGTGCCTATATTCACAGCAAGGTTAATTTTACAATTTATCTCTTGTTGTGTTGTGGCCGTAGAATATTACGCCATTGTAACACGATACTAAAGCTACTAGTTTTGTGGTGGCTCTAATTCTTTTGCGCTTTTTAAATCCTGGGGTTAATTAAGCGTTGTTTTGCTGGTGTGCTGACAAAAATAAACCGTCTTTTTCAAACGCCAACTATATATTTTTTTTTTGGTTGCCTAAGTCACATAGCAAAGGTTATATTACAATTTTATCTCTTTGGTGATGTGGGTTAAGAAAATACTCCTTGGTAAAACGCTTACCAAAGCTACTAGTTTGTGCGTGGCTCTAATTTCTATTGACGTAATTTACATCCAGGGGTTAATAATGCGTTGTTTTGCTGGTGTGCTGACAAAAATAAACCGTCTTTTCAACGCAAAGTTTATATAGTTTTTTTGGTAGCCCTAATTCACAAGCAAAGGTTAATTACAATTTTTATCTCTGGTTGTGTGGGTAGGAAAATACGCCGATTGTAACACGCTTACAAAGCTACTGTTGTGGTTGGCTCCAATTCTATTGCGCAATTTTCATCCAGGGGTTAATTAAGGTTGTTTTGCTGGCTGTGTGCTGTCAAAAATAAACCGGTCTTTTTCAACGACAAATATATATATATTTTTTTTGTAGACTTATTCACAAGCCAAAGGTTAATTACAATTTTATCTTCTTGTTGTGTGGCGTAGAATAATAACACCATTGTAACACGCTACAATAGCTACTATTTTGTGGTGCTGCTCAATTCTATTGGCAATTTACATCCAGGGGTTATTATGCGTTGTTTTGCTGGTGTGCTGACAAAATAAACGTCTTTTTTCATTCGCCAATTATATATATTTTTTTTTGGTAGCATAATTCACAAGCAAAGGTTAATTACAATTTTATCTCTTGTTGTGTGGCGTAGAAAACACGCAATTGTAACACGCTACAAAGCTACTTGTTTGTGGTTGGCTCAATTCTTTTGCGCAATTTACATCCAGGGGTTAATTAAGCGTTGTTTTGCTGTTTTGTGACCCAAAAAAAACCGTCTTTTTCAACGCCAAAATATATAATTTTTTCTGTAGCCTAATTCACAAGCAAGGTTAATTACAATTTTTATCTCTTGTTGTGTGGTAGAAAAACACGCAATTGAAACCCACGCTACAAAGCTATGTTTGTGGTTGCTCAATTCTTTGCGCAATTTACATCCAGGGGTTAATTAAGCGTTGTTCTGCAGTTGTACTCAGTAAAAGAAACTTTGTTTTTCCACCGCCAAAGAAGAAATTCTGTAGCATAATTCATATCCGAAGGTTAATTAAGCCTGTTTGTGCTTTTATATTCAGTTAAAATACAAGAGTTTTAAACGGCACATACAAGTAAATTTTTTCCTGCCCATTTGTGGAGCGCAATTTATACCCAAGGTTATCCAAGCTTTTATGGGTTCATTTGGCGTCAAATACAGGGTGTGTATTTATCATATACAGATAATCTTCATCAAACAGTGTCTGTACATTTTAGAACAAACAGTATGTCGGGACAGAGAGGTGGCAGGCTCTTCCCCTGCGAGTGGCAGAGGCCAAATTCCTGGAGGGGGTCGCAGCACAGCAAGGGGACGTCGCAGGCAGGGGTCACTCGGTGAGGCCATACTGCCGCTGATTTCTAGCGGCCGTGTTGTAGCAACCCAATGGTTCTTGATTGGTTGACTAGGTCATCCCCTTCCTCCCAGATTGACATCTGACAACCCCAGCCAAGAGTCGGTGGGAAACTCAGAACAAACCTTAGTTGGCATGGCCCGGGAGCGGGTCAGCGGGCCTCACCGGGCCTCAACCCGCCTCTGTCCCATCCCGGTTCCCTCAGCCAGGATCTACTTATGTGGTCTGGGCTCAGCGCCACTATATAGCGAGGATGAAATTTGAGGAGGGCAGTCAGCAGCTACTTGGCAGCGAAGAAATGGGGCCAATTTTCCCCTGCTTCTTGCAGTAGGCGGCAAAGTAGAGATGTGGAGTGTGGCATGGGAGGTCATGTTGTGAGAGGTCAGCATCGGCATACCTAGAGCGGTGATGGGACAGCGAGTGACGATGAAAACACAAATATAGATGATGAATGTAGCCGACCGCACTTGGAAGCCAGGTGAGGAAAGTGGGCTTCATCATCGTCAGGAGAAAGAGGGCGTCATGCTGCGCCTCAGGCAGAGCGCAGACCAGGCTTGTGGGTGTGTGGCCCGTGAGTCAGCAGGTTAGCGCAAGTGTGGAGGTCAGGAGAGCCAAGGCCGGCCCACGGGGGTAAAAAACCCGCTTCGCAGGACCAAGAAAGTAGCGCTCTGGGGTCTGCGACGCAGCTGGTGGATGTAGTCACTCATGTGCGGAGCGTTGGCGGTTAAAATTCCGATACTGGCGGGTGGTGGGCAGTTCTTTGCTAAGACACCGGAGAGGAGGCCTAATATGGGTTATATGTTGAATCTGGTGGCTGTAGTGAAGCGTGGACAGGGAGCTAACGTTGGCACCACGGCCCTGGCGTAAACAATGCAGCGTCACATCGGTGGCCTGGGAGAAACGTGGCTCAAATGTGGGGGTCATCCTGCCGCACTGCAACAGCAAGCAGCAGCCGCCCAGTGGCACGACTAATGCCATTGCAGACAGTCAAGGTCTCCACCACCTCTGCAGAAGGAGCTGTTTCTCTTTTGACATAATCTCACGGTCCACGATCCTCTGCTCACTCGCTACTCATGCGCCAGAGTCGTTCAACGAGGAGATTGCAAAGGAGACATAACAGTATGCGTCCAACCATCCTAAGGTGTAGCGCTGAACGTGCTCCTGTCCAAGTTGTTGGTACAGTAGTCCCTCCTATCCAATATGGTGGACTCTGCACCGTTCAGAGTTAATGGCTTTGGGCCGTGCCGAGAGATGGAGAGAGTTCCAAAGCCGTATTTTCTTTTCCAAAAAAGGCAAGTACCCAGCACTTTAGATTTGTAGAACAGAAGGTGGGTCAGTCCTTGAGACTTATCGGTTTGTTCCAGGTGCCACACAGCGCGGACGTCTGGAGCTGTAAGCTTTTTTTTTTTTGTTCTGGGTTTTTTTCAGGGCCAGTACATGTCCTTACGGCCCACTGGGTGAATGTGCTTCAGCCCAGGAAACCAACAACTTGGACTGGAGACGCCGCTTTTTCTCCTCACATTGTCAAACTGCTGCACCTGCGCCATTGTACGCTTTCTCCTACACCACCACCACCATATCAGCCTCCCAGTACTGCTCCATCACTTTCCAAATGTGTTAGGGCACAGCGGTGTAAACGCAGTTCTAAACTGCTTGCTCTGGCGAACGAAGCTCACAAGGGGAGGAATGCTCCGGCGTCATGCAGCAGGGAATTCGATGTGTGGCTTTCTCCGCGTCCATCTGCAAATCGGAACCATGGTGACGGGACAATTGGGAGGAACATTGGTGTCCGCGCTCTGCACGAGGGGGGGGGGGAGGGATAGGTCCATGCGCCTGCATGGCGCACGTGGTTCAATCTGGTTGTGAAAAGGTTCCTGAAGTCTTCCACCGCATCTTTTCACCCCCCCCCCCCAGAAATACATTCTGAAATTGGGCAGGGTAAACTGTTGCATGCACTTTATCTTTTCGTACAAAGCCAGGATTACCTCCTCGCGTTGCAGCATCAGAACGGCCTCCCCTAACACACTCTGTTATGCGATGTTTCCACCCGCTGGGAATTCCAGCTGCACATGTTGGACCGACTCTATGAACAGAGAAAGGCCTATTAACGATTTTTGATGATCCAGGCAGAAAGGAAGTACTCCCCTGTGTAACATTTGATGTCAGGCAAGTGACACTGCCGTTTGTTGAGGCCATTGTGGAGGCCACGTTATTTGTCAGTCGCCCAGGGGACTACGGGATGAATAACCATCATTCCACTGCTTCATGTCCTGGAACGATGCTGAAAAATCTGTCTGGGCAGGAGAGGACTGGAAACGTGGCGAGCTACATCTCGTGGCACATGAGGTTCGATGGGGACTGAATTGGAGGAGGAGGACATTGTTAGCAGAAGCATTGTTGGTGAAATGAGGGATTTTCTACCAGGGTCAAGGGAGAGGAGGAGCAGGAGCAGCTGGAGGAGGTGGATGGAGATGAGGAAGACGGAGGCAGATGACCCCCAAGACCGGGCGTATACTGTGGAAATGGAGGCAGGGAGCCCCTCGGAAGTCAACTTGTGCAGATGGCCGCAGCATGCTTATTTGCCTGGATAGATGACAGCGAATAGTCAGCATCCGGCAGTGGGATGACTTCTGGCTCTCCACCCTATTGGACCCTCGATACGGGTCCAAAATGGGAGCCTTTTTCCCAGCTATTGGAGAGGGAAGACAAACTTAAATACTTTTTAGGGAAAATCCTCCGTAATCAGTTGGCCCCGCTGTCTATGTGCGGCATGTCCCTCCTCTGACAAGGGTCCGACCAGGGGGTTCCTCAGCGCTCTCGTATACTTTGAGCGGCTGGGTGGTTGGAATGTGGGGGGGTAGGGGAGCAGAGTACCAGCTCCATCAGTAGTAACCTAAGTATGGAGTCATGATGACGCAGCTTCCTTCACACGCACTTGTGAGGAGGGCAGTCGCCCAAGCAGCAGCAGCAGGACCTGGAGCAGTCCCTGAACCAACAGGTTTTGGCCTACTTGGACAGCACTCTGCCACCTCAGTTAGAAGATCCGCTGGATACACTACTGGGCAGCCAAATGGATGTGTGGCAGCCCCCTTATACCAACTTGCCGAGATTGCAGTGGAGAGAAGCTTTACTGCCCGCCCAGTTGTGTGGCATCAGAGCGGGTGTTCAGCGGGGGGGGCCATCGTTACACAACGGAGAACCCGCTGGTCCACGGGAAATGTGGACGGACTGGCCTTTGTCAGATAATAAGGCGGTGGATCGGCCCAGGATTTCCCCACCCAAGCTTAGGCGTCAGTCTGGGTTCAAACTACCCTGCTCAGCCACTATTTGCTGCCGCCACCGCCTGATGCACCAACATCTGCGGGGGTGGGGTGCCAGTTTCTCATCTGCCTACCACCATCTTTACCAGGGACTGTATTGCCATCCCACCTCAAACACCTGTCACTGTGGGCACTTATGACCTCATGATGCTGCTGCTGTTTGCTGTTGCCGTGATCAATTCACACTGTGTCATTGTGCCACTGTCTGACCTCATGCTGCTGACTGATGGCTGGGGCTGCTATGGTCTCCACACTGTCGTCATTGTGCCACTACCTGACCTCATGCTGCTGCCGCCATTGACCTCAGGCTCCAGTTCTTTGTGCCACTATGTGGCTTCCTCGTGTTTTGCCACTCCAGATGTCATTGTGCCACTGCCTGATCCTCATTTGTGTGTTGGCTGCCGCCGTTTCAATTCAACACTCTGTCACTTTATGTTGCCACACCTGGAGCTCTCAGCTTGCTGTTTTCAGCTTTCGCTGGCATGTCTTTATCAGGCTATCATTCCCGCTTCAGTTTTTTGGTCAGTTTTGGCCCTCTTAAGTGCCAGGGATTTTCTAGTGAAGGATTATATATAGGTGGCGGCAGTCATCTGCGTGTCATACTAAAACACAACTTGTATGAAGAACCAAACCAAGCTCCCTCTGATATTTAAGCAATGGCACAACGTTCTTCTGCTCCCTGCAGGCTCTTGTGCAGCTGGAATAGAGCTGCTTTTATAACGCGAATTCGGCCGAGTAGTAATTCGGATCGAAACGAATTTTGTCGGAAACATTCGTCGAAGTGACGAATGAAATTTTTGAGAATTCGCCACATCTCTAGTTCTTCACTCTCTTTACCAATTACCTTGTCAAGCATTTTCATTTTGTTCTAGTGACAACCTGAATTGTTTTTGTTTCTTGGAGGGCTGTCTTGCTACATGACTCAATTAATCTTTATTTTAAGCTTACACTATATCTTAACTTTTTAGGATAAGCTGCTTTGTAAATGAAGAGTAGCTCTATTATACCATTATATAACTTATATATGCCATAATTTTCTTGCCACTCTTACTCTCTGCAAGTTCTTTCTTGAATTTTCAGTTGTCTCTGTTTGTGGGTGGGGCTTAGCCGCTATGATGTCTCCCATATAATGTTAACACACAGAAGAGGAGATCCTGCTTCCCTATATCTCTACAGCAGAGATATTAAGCAGTAGTAGCACATAAAAGAACAGTACTGATCATTTCAAGCTGAATCAAGCACAGAAGTCAAGCACACTAGCTCTTTCTCTGCAGCTCAACCCTCTTTCCCTCTCTAAAGACTGTAGGATCATTTGCAAACTGATCCCTCATTAAGCTTATAGTTTTTTTTGTGAATGATGAGTTTAGGAAAGGAGTGGAGGAAAAAAAAAGAAAGAGGCATTTTTCTGAGAAGATTGGTGGCTAGACAGTTTTCCTAAATGAGGCACTTTATTTGTAATTTTTTTAATGAACAAAAGCTTAAAGAGGTTATGTTACTATTTTGCTGTATAAACATTCAAATTCAGAATAACAGTGGCACACTATGGACTAAGGAAACCATCTAATGGGACATAGGAAAAAGCATTAGTGCTAACTAGTGATAACATGAAAAAAATGAGGTATTAGTTCACACTTTTGGCCAAAAATGTTTAACCCCACCTCCCAGTCTTCAAGGGGCCTCAAATGCGGTGGGTCCTACGCTATTGTTACCTCTATTGGGTCCTGTTCAGACCTGCATATTCGGGAGTGAAGATACCTGCTTCAAAGAACATTGCACTAATTTAAAACCTGAGGAATTTGGGCGGGATGCAAAAACCAAAAGGGGAGGCCGCCACTCCTCCCTACATATAGTCGAAACAACACTTGGGTTTTGCACATGGAAAAACTTTGTTTGAAAAAACAAATGCCACGGTGTGGCCGCAATCATATAAACATTCAAATTCAAAAAACAGTGGCAACTAGGGACAAAAGGAAAACCATCTTTTGGGACATGGAAAATTTGAAAAAGCATTCTGCTAACTAGGATACTGAAAAAAGAGGTTTTAGTTCACATTTTGGGCCCAAAAAAATGTTTAAGCCCCCCTCCAGTCTTAGGGACCCAATGCAGGGGGGCCTACCTTTTGTTTCCCCTCTATTGGGTCCTGTTCAGCCCTGCTACTTCTTTTTGGGTTTTTGCATCCGCCCCTCCTCATTTTTTAAATTAGTGCGTGTTCTTTGAAAGAGGTTTTTTTCGCTCCCTGATGATGGGGTTTTAACGGGCCCCAATAGAGGTAAATAGCTTTGGACCCACCTGCATTTGAGGTCCCCTTGAAGACTGGGAGGTGGGCTTAAACATTTTTGGCCAAAGTGTGAACTTAGAACCTCATTTTTTTCATGTATCCTAGTTAGCAGTAATGCTTTTTCCAAAATTTCCTATGTCCCATTAGATGGTTTCCTTAGTCCATAGTGTGCCACTGTTATTTGACTGTTTATATGTATTGCTGCCACACCAGTGTGCATTTGTTTTTTCAAACAAAGTTTTTCCATGTGCAAAACCAAGTGTTGTTTCTGACTATTTTGCTGTATCACTTGGTATCTGTATAGCAACTTCATTGTGCCCTTTGAAAATACTTATTTAAATACATAATTAAAAATTATGTTGAAAATAAATTGGCCCAGATGCATGTAAGCCCTGCACCAGTTTTCTGGCATCAGTTAAGACAGAAATATAGGCGTGCACCATTTCTGAGATATTCCTAAAACATTTGCTCCAAAAAGAATTAGGGCGCCATCCATGAATTCTCTTTCGACTTTTTTGTAACTTGGCACCGACACATCAGTTTTAAATAGATATAGAAGAGTGTAGAATACGACAGTATGAATGAAAGTGTTATGCAGCCAAAATGTTTGGCACATAACACTCAAAATTGATGTGTAGAGTGTTAGGGTGTGTTCAAACCCGGTCTTGTGGATGTACCTGTGATGTCCAAAGGTGGGTG
>JAODAL010054183.1:0-24792 GCA_025379985.1 Phyllomedusa bahiana | reverse complement strand
ATTTTTCCGGACACAGATGCGGGGAAACGGCTTGAATTTTAGAAGACACGGGGTCTGGCCAGGGCAGGAACGGCTTTTCTGGCAAAGAAATGCCTGCTCGGCATCGGGTATTGGGGGCAGGCAAGGGCAATGACGTGGCGGAACCCATCTGTGTCCACCAGACGGAAAGGCAACATTTCCAAGGCCAAAAGCCTGGCAATGCCGACATTCAGGATTTTGGCTTTGGGATGGTTTGGGTTAAAGTGTTTTTTCTGCTCCCAAACCTGGAAGACAGAAGGCTGGCTGCTAGACTGGCCGCTGTACGGCGTGCAGGTCGTCAAACTGGCGGAAGGAGAGGGGTAGGATGGGTCTCAGGTGGTGCTGGTGGTACTCGGGCGACGGTGGAGGCTGAGCGGAGGCTGATCCCTGATCATGACTCTGAGAGACATGGTCAGCTGTGGAACGCTTTGTGGTTGCTGAGGAGGAGAATGCGGAGACAGAGGGTGTTACAGTGGTTGTAGGCACGGAGTCGGTCTTGTCTTTTTTGTCCAAGTGTTCCCTCCATTTCAACTCATGCATTCGCTGCATGTGACTAGACATGTTGTTGGTGGTTAAACACCTAAGGTTATTGCCTCTACTTATGCGTTTACGGCAAATGACATCACTGGGTGAATCAGAGGCTTGCTCAAAGAAGGCCCAGGCTTGAGAGGTCCTGGACCTTTTTGACGGCGATAAGCGAGGAGCGGGGTTTCCACTGACCGTGGCTGGCGGAATCATATCAGCAGACTTCTGCGACCGCCCTCTCCCTTTTTGAGGCGGGACCCGTACTGACACTACCCCATCGTCTTCCTCCTCGTCCAGTGATGAAGCGCTGGCAAGCAAATTCTGTTGAAAAGACCACGTTGGATCCGCAATGTCGTCATCATCATCATCATCAACACAGGTGACTTGGTCGTCCTGACATTCTGCATCCAGGAGCTGCAGGCTACAAGCAAGAGGGACTGCAAGGCGTTGCCGACCGCCCGGGATTTTTGCCGATTGACCGGCTTCCTTCTCCTCCTCTGATGGCATCAGTAACTGGGCGTCAGAGCAGAGAAAATCATCATCTTTGGCCTCTTGATCTTTTAACATGCCTTCTGACCCCAACTGCATTTTGTCATCAAAGAGGTCTTCAGAAAATGGATTATCCACAGTGGTGGGTACACGAGTTGACATTTGGGCTGCCTTCGCTGTTGGACGGATGCTGATGACGACATTTGTGGCCGTGACTGGGAGGACGAGGAGGTAAGACTGCTGGATGCAGGTTGCATTAACCACTGAAGAACAGATTGGCGACGCTGTTCGTTACTGAGATTCACAGGGCCCTGACCCAGCGATGACAGGCCTGACGGTCCTGCAACTGACGATCCGCTGGCATGCGTGTTGTCGCCAGCACTGGAAGGAGCACCTTCTCTCGTACCTCTACCTCCATGTCCTACCCCCCTTTGGTGGACTAACACCTGAATTTCGCTCCATGTTCAGAAAGATAAAAATTTGAGAAGTTATGGAAGAGTTTTGGAAAGTCTCTTATTAAAAGACGGCAAATCACAGCTATTCTCAAATCCCTCAAATCAAAACAAAATTGCTGGATTGAAATTTAAGTGCTAGGTACCTCTATCAACAAAGCTTGACTGACCAAAAGTGAAAAAAAACACCTGTCTGAAATGTATACGGATAATAAACGGTATTTTTGGCACCTATCAATTCACCTGTGGTGACTACAAAATTGCTGTATTCAAATTTAACTGCAAAGTAGCTCTATCAACAAGGCTTGACTGACCAAAAGTGAAAAAAACACCTGTCTGAAATGTATACGGATAATAAAAGGTATTTTTTGGCACCTATCAGTACACCTGTGGTGACTACAAAGTTGCTGGATTCAAATTTAACTGCAAGGTGGCTCTATCAACAAAGCTGGCCTGCGCCAAAGTGAAAAAAACACGTATCTGAAATGTATACGGGATAATAAAAGGTATTTTTTGGCACCTATCAATTCACCTGTGGTGACTACAAAATTGCTGTATTCAAATTTAACTGCAAAGTAGCTCTATCAACAAAGCTTGACTGACCAAAAGTGAAAAAAAACACATGTCTGAAATGTATACGGATAATAAACAATATTTTTGGCACCTATCAATTCACCTGTGGTGACTACAAAATTGCTGTATTCAAATTTAACTGCAAAGTAGCTCTATCAACAAAGCTTGACTGACCAAAAGTGAAAAAAAACACCTGTCTGAAATGTATACAGATAATAAAAGGTATTTTGGCACCTATCAGTACACCTGTGGTGACTACAAAGTTGCTGGATTCAAATTTAACTGCAAGGTGGCTCTATCAACAAAGCTGGCCTGCGCCAAAGTGAAAAAAACACGTATCTGAAATGTATACGGGATAATAAAAGGTATTTTTTGGCACCTATCAATTCACCTGTGGTGACTACAAAATTGCTGTATTCAAATTTAACTGCAAAGTAGCTCTATCAACAAAGCTTGACTGACCAAAAGTGAAAAAACACCTGTCTGAAATGTATACGGATAATAAACGGTATTTTTGGCACCTATCAATTCACCTGTGGTGACTACAAAATTGCTGTATTCAAATTTAACTGCAAAGTAGCTCTATCAACAAAGCTTGACTGACCAAAAGTGAAAAAAACACCTGTCTGAAATGTATACGGATAATAAAAGGTATTTTTGGCACCTATCAGTACACCTGTGGTGACTACAAAGTTGCTGGATTCAAATTTAACTGCAAGGTGGCTCTATCAACAAAGCTGGCCTGCGCCAAAGTGAAAAAAACACGTATCTGAAATGTATACGGGATAATAAAAGGTATTTTTTGGCACCTATCAATTCACCTGTGGTGACTACAAAATTGCTGTATTCAAATTTAACTGCAAAGTATCTCTATCAACAAAGCTTGACTGACCAAAAGTGAAAAAAACACCTGTCTGAAATGTATACGGATAATAAAAGGTATTTTGGCACCTATCAGTACACCTGTGGTGACTACAAAGTTGCTGGATTCAAATTTAACTGCAAGGTGGCTCTATCAACAAAGCTGGCCTGCGCCAAAGTGAAAAAAACACGTATCTGAAATGTATACGGGATAATAAAAGGTATTTTTTGGCACCTATCAACCTGTGGTGACTACAAAATTGCTGGATTCAAATTTAACTGCAAGGTGGCTATATCAACAAAGCTGGACTGGGCAAAATTGAAAAAAGAACACCTATCTGAAATGTATACTGATAATAAAAGTGGAGTTTTGCACCTAACAAATAGACCTGCAGTTACTAGAAAAGATCTGTATCCTAATATAAGGCAATGCAATGTCTAAACAAAGTTTTGGCTGTACAATATCCAGTATCCTTTATAGAGCTTGTCTGTGTTCGCCCGCGGGGCCCCCCCTGCTTCCCCCCGTGACTTTACAGCGGTAGATGCTCCTTTAAAATTCTCTGCCTAACTACCTAAAATCTGCAAATCTCTGATCTAACTAAGTTCTAAGGATCTCAGCTAAAAGTAGAGCTGTCTCTGTGAACAAATAGAATAATTTCGCTGAGCTGTTTGCTGAGCTGTTTGGACAGAGGCAGAGCGCACGTCCTACTGCTATGAGACGCTGACACACACTGATCATGAACAGGAAGGGCTGTTCTATGTAAAACGAGGTCATGTGATTTTTCCAGCCAATCGCAACCATACACATCCCAGTCATGACATCGCACACACATCTCACCCTACTCTATTCTGTAAGCTGATTTGCTGGCCGCCAAAATGACAGGAAGCTCCGAAAATGGCGCGATATTAATAGATTATGCACAGATTTTAACCTAAATTATCGCGTGATCTAAAAAATCTGATCAACGTAAATACCGTGCCGATTTCAACTTTGTCGATAATAATCGCTGAACACTACTCTTGACACATTGGGCCAAATGTATGAAAACTGTCTAGGTTTAAAACTCACGTTGTTGCACATAGCAACCAATCAGGGTACCCCTCTCATTTTTCCAGAGCACTATATGAAATGAAAGGGGCGCTCTGATTGGTTGCTATGGGCAACAAAGTGAGTTTTAGACCCAGATAGTTTTCATACACGAGGCCTATTGTGCTTTAAGTTAGTAAGAAATTTTGATCCAAAAAGTACTTGTTTATTTGTGAAAAATATCAAAGTATTGCGAAAAATCTTCAAACTTAAAAAATTTCTGCGTGTAAGACGGATAGTTATTCCACTCAAAATAGCTTATAACTAGCATCTACCATATGTCTACTACAGGTTGGCATCATTTTGTAAATGTCTTTTTTTATGACATTAGAGGGTTAGAAATTTAGTAGTAATTTTCAAATTTTCAAGAAAATTTGGAATATATATTTTTCTAGCGACCAGTCCAGTTCTGACATGGCTTTGATTGGCTTGTATGTTAGATACCCCCATAAATGAATCCATCTAAGAAACTACACCCCCTAAAGTATTCAAAACAGCATTTAGGAAGTTTATTAACCCATTAGGTGTTTCACAGAAATTAAAGCAAAGTGGAGGTGGAATTTAAAAATTTCACTTTTTATGCAGATTTTCAAATTGTATCCATTATTTACAAGAGCACAGTAGATGTGACCAGGGAAATGCAACTTAATATGGATTCCCCAGATTCTACATTTTTTAGAGATATCCCATATGTGGCCCTAGTATTCTATTTGGCTTGACCACAAGCCCCAGAGTAGGAGGAGCACCTATTGGACTTTGTGGTCTCATTTTCAAAACAATTTTATTTAGGCACCATTCGATATTGTGGACACCCTGAGGTGCTAAAACTTAATAAACACCTCTAAAAAGACCCCATATTGGAAACTATACCCCTTAAGGAATATATCCGGGAGCATAGTGAGTATATCGACCCCCCTGGTGTTTTACTAATTTTTTTAGCATTAGGCTGTAAAAATGAAGACTTTCTTTTCCAATAATCTGCAATTTTAGCTGAAAATGTAGAATGTTTACAAAGAATCCTGGAAAAAAAAGCACCCCAAATTTTGTTATGCAATTTCTTCCAAGTTCAACAACATGTGGGTGTAAATTGCTGTTTGGGCGCATGACAGGGCGTACAAACAAGGGAGCGCTATTTGGCTTAAGGAATGCAGATTTTGGTGGGTGCCATGTCGCATTTGCAAATCCCCAAAGTACCAGAACAGGTGAAACCTTCCATAAGTCACCTCATTTTGGATTCAACACCCATCATGGATCTTATGTAGGGGTGTATTGTGCATTTTGGACGCATGGATCTTCCGTAGTTTTTTTTAGCGTTGGGCCATGAAAATGGAGGAGAAGGTGGAACGCAATTACGTCATTGTTTTTGTGGGATAATTTGATGTTCTTATTGGTACCATTATGGGGTTCATATGATGCTTTGATCACTTTTTATTAAGGTTTTTGTGGGGAGTTTTGAACAAAATACAGCAATCCTGGTAGTGTTCTTTATTTTTATTTTTTACAGCGGTCACCGTGTGGTATAAATGACATGCTAGCTTTAATCAGCAGGTCATTACGATTACAGCGATACCCAATTAGTATTTTTTATGTTTTACTGCTTTTACACAATAAAAATACTTTTATTCAGAAAGGAAAACATGTTTTTGCATCACCACAGTCTGAGAGTCATAACTTTTTTATTTTTCTGTGTACGGAGCTGTGTAGGGGCTTTTTTTGTGGGATGAGTTGACTTTTAAATGGCATAATTTTTGGGGTAACAAGGCTTTTTGTTTGCTTTTAAATCTGTTTTTTGGAAGGCAGGGAGAAGAAAAAACTGTGATCCTAGTATTGTTTTTTATTTTTATTTTTAACAGCGCTCGCCGTGCCAAGTTAGTTTTATTCTCTGGGTCGATACGATTAAGGTGATTTATATAGTTTTTTTTATGTTGAAGCACTTTAAAAAAAGGGTTTTTATTGTGTAAAACAATATTTATGCATCGCTATTTTCTGATAGCCATAACTTTTTTTTTTATTTTTCGTATACAGAGCTATGTAGGACTTTTATTTTGCGTGATGAACCGACGTTTTAATTGGTACCACTTCGGTGTTTATATGAGTGTTTGGTCCCTTTTTTCCATTTTATGTGCTGCGGGATGAACAAAAATCGCAATTCTTTGATTGTTCTTTTTTGGGGGGTTTAACGGTGTACACCATGCAGGTAAATTAACATGACATTTTTATAGGGTGGGTCATTACGCATAATATGTGTACTTTATTTTTTATCTTTTTTGGGGTGATTGGCTTTTTTAAAGAGGAAAAGGGCGGTGTAGGTTTTTTTATTTTATTTTTTGTGTTTGCGTTTCACTTTTTTCTACTTTTTTACACTTTTTTCACTTTTCCCGCAGAGGGAAATTGTATAAGAGATCTGAAGATCTCTCATACAATAGGAGCTTATTGCTGTGTACTGGTTTCTATAGCGACTGTCAATAACAATGCATTGCCGGGCATGGTGATGTCACAGAGGGCCTCTGAAGTGACTTTCACTTCCTGGGTCATCTGGAAGGAGACAGTTGAAGGGGACAGTTGCCGCAACTGTGACGAGAGCAGGCAGCAGGAGCTCACTCCTCCTGCCTGCGACTTAGCTCCGACGATCTTAATAGACCAAGACAGTTTTCAGACATGTCCCCCTTTGAGTCTGTTTTTTAACATTGTTGAGTGCAAGTAAATTTTAAAGGGATGGTCCACTCCCCCCCCCCCACTTCAATTTAGGTCCATGAGTAATAAGTTTTTAATTTAATAACTTAATAAAAAAAAGTGGACAATACCTTTAATAATTTTCAACTTACAAAAAACTTTGTTGACAACTTTCCACTAATTCTTAAACTGTTAGATGTATATAATGGCCCAGAGCAGCAGAAGAGAGGATGGAGACAGTAGTTGTCATGGTGGCAGCACAGCACCATGCCTCTCATACCTCTCTGGAACCAATACAGTGAAGAGGGGGAACCTGCAACTTTGTAGATAGGATGATACTTTCCCGGGGCACACTCTATAATGATGATAGTGGTAGTCTCCTTTCTTTCGATGACATGTGAGGTGCCCTTGATGTAGTGAAAGTATACAGACAGGAGAGTAGACGGGATTTACAGTGCAAACATTAACTCTTTCCATACATTTATTTCCTGTGTGCTTCAAGGATCCATAGCCAAAGAATAGAGAAGGGTACTTACCTCAGGCCTGCAGGTCAACAGCCCTGTCAGAAACGGTTAAGTGACCCCTTCTATCGTGTGTGGTGCTTGAGCTCACCATACAGGACCGAACACAGCAGATGACATAGAACCAACCAACCAGCACTAATCACTAGGACAATTTATATCCTCTCGCCGCTCTCTTCTTACCATGGAGACCACTTCTTGTCTGCCATGTGCATTTCACAATAACTGTTTCAAGTCCACAGATTTATATAATCACAATGACTTGCAGTTTCTCAAATGCAGTACACTTAGGGTGCGTCCCCATGGCACAGGACAAATACCGGTCGCAGGGGACAGTTTTTCACCACGATTAGTGGAGAAAAACCCTCCCCCTTCACATTCACTTGTTCAGACTCAGTTCTAAAACCGCAGAGAAGAATGGACAAGCACAATGTTTTTCAGGCCGCCGGTGGTTTAAAAAACCACTGGGCGGAAAACACGTGCAGTGTGGACCGCTGCTGGGGTTTTCCATAGCTGCCCATGTCCCCACGGCATCGGTTTGCGGCCGGTTTTTCAGACGGTTTGCAAATCTGCAAACCGTCTGAAAAACCGGCCGCAAACCGATGCCGTGGGGACATGGCCTTAAGGTTCATTTGTGGTCAGCAACTCACCTCAAACCGACACAAGGCTGGGTCACTGAGCTCACCTAGAGTGCGGCCACATGGCAGTGGTAAAATACCGGTCAGATTCTGTTCAACCCTTTAATGCACCTGGACGTATAGGTACGTCCTAATGCTGGTAAGGGGCTTTGTAGCAGACTGCAGCTAACACTCGGCAGTAACAGAGCGGGATGGTGTCAGCACCATCCCACACTGTTTGAACCTTTAGATGCTGCTGCAAAGATGGCCGCAGCATTTAATCCAATGAGAAACGGTGCTGCACATGGTTCTTCACCTTGATCGGAGTACCCGCAACAAAATTGCGGGCTCCAGATTGGTTAACATAAAAGTTGGAAGCGTTGTGACCGCTTCCATCACTGCCATGTTTTCTGTTTTACTACTTCCTGCCCCAGGCAGGAAGTAGTAAAACTGTCATCTTTGTACACCCTAGTGCATTGTATTACAATGCATTAGGCTGTATAAATGATCGCACCCCTAAGTGGTGACTCACTGATCACGCCCAAAGGGGGACTCACAAAGTAATTAAAAAAAGGTTTGAAGTGTAAAAAAAAAAGTCACCCTCCTTTTGCCATTTTACAAATAAAAAAAAGATGATAAAAAAGTTATACATTTGATATCGCCGCAACCGAAAAAGTTCGATCTATTAAAATCTACCATAATTTATCCCGTACGCTGAACTCCATAGAATAAAAAAAATTCCAAACTCCAAAACTGCGTTTTTTTGGTCATTTCACGTCGCCTAACAATTAGAATAAGTTTAAGCAAAAAATCCCAGGTATTCTAAACTGGTACCAATAAAAATGTATACTTCAGACAACAAAAAATTTACCCTCATTCAAGTCTGTAGGTGTTAGTTCAAAAAAGTTATTGGTTGCAGAAAATGACGCGGCCGTGCAAATTTCAAAAATAGAGAATGATTGGATTTTGTTTAGGATATCAAAACATAGCGAAAACTACACATTTGATATTGTCAGATTCATATCAACCTGTAGAATACAGATAACACATCATTTTTACCGAAGATTCAACGTCATAAAAGCAAAACACCCGCAAAAATTGCGCAAGTAAGTTTTTTTCACATTTTGCCCAACTTAGAATTTTCTTCACAGTTTTCCAGTATATTCTATGGTATGGTGAATTACACCATTAGAAAGTACATCTTGTCCCACAAAATAAAATCCCTCATATGTGTATGTAGGTAAAAAAAAAAAAAAAAGTTATGGCTTTCGGAAAGCGAGGAGGGAAAAAAAATGAAGAGCCACATTATTTTGACCGTGATGGGTTAAGGGGCTGAAGAATCCAGCTGGTATTTTATCGTCTTTTGAATTGTTTGGGGGATGGTTCTGTCCGCGGTTTGTGGATTCAGTCATACCCCTTAACCATTGAACAGTACATGTTTCAAAAATTTTGGGAATGTTTTCGGATTTGAAATATGATCATCAGCTGTAAACTACAGCTCAGACTTTTTATTGAATTTGTCAGTTTTCAGATGGTTTTCAAATCCGAAAACCGTCTGAAAAACCCTCTGAACACGATGTCGTGTAGACGTACCCTTACAGTTCTTACATTGCAAATATCATAAAATTGCCTTCAGGAAAACATCACATCACCATTAAAGTGAAAACACAATACTACAATTCTCACCATTGTGCAAATACTTAGTTATGTACAGAAAGGGTTAATCCTGTACATTACAAGTATTCTTAGTGCAACAAAAAGATCAGGTAGACATTCAATCAATTTTTGTTGTACTATAAAAAGAATTTCTTTTGGTGGCGAACATTTTGTAGTCTTTAAGCTATTACATAAAGTTCACTGCAGCAATCAATATATTTTCCAGAACTATACATCAAAAGACTTTTCAAGAGAGCCATTGAATTTTTGTTCCCCTCTATTGTTTGCACCCTAGTTACCTAGTTCACCTTCAAAGGGCATTCTAATCACATTGATTAGCTATAACCCCTTTCTCACCGCTGGTCATCATTTTTTGTTTCTTCATCTTTTTCCTCCCTACCTTCCAAGAGCTGTAACTTATTTTTTCCATCTATATAGACATATGAGGGCTTGTTTTTTGCAGGACAAGATCTACTTTTATGGTGCCATTGGCCATGCCATAAAATTTACTGGAAAAAAAACATCATAAGTAGGATGAAATGTGAAAAAATTTGCACCATTTTTGCGAGGTTATTTTTAGTGTTCACTCTTCTGTATAAATGATATGTTATCTGTATTCTGCTGGTCAATGACACCAAATGTGTGCGGCAGCATCATTTTCAGCGAAAAATAAACATTTTTCTCTTTCCATCTGTGTACATGAATGAGGGCTTTTATTTTGTGGGCTAAGTATTATTTTCATTGGTACCATTTTGGAGTATATTTAACTTTTTGATCCTTTTTATTATAATTTTTCGAGACATAAAATGAACAAAGAAATGCAAATTTGGCTTTTGTGATTTTTTTTCTCCGATGTTCAGGATACAGGATAAACGAGGTTATATTTTAATATATCAGACTACGGATGCAACTTTATGAAATGTTTTTATTATTATATTTGTAAAATGGCCAAAGATTATTTATATATGTAATTTTTACTTGTATTTGTTAGTCCTTGTAGTCCCCCTAGAGTACTTTTTTGTACACCCTTCTGCATTATATAAATAATTCAGAAGGGTGTACAAAGATGGCAATTCTATTATTTCTTGCCTGAGGCAGGAAGTAACAGAAGTGCTAAAATGGAGGTTATTGAAGCCATGCTACTTTAACAGCAGGTGTCGGCTGTAATGTCCAGAATTTGCCACCTAGGAAGCAGACTCTGCGAGTGACCCCACTTCATAAATCCATACCGGAGAAGAGGACTTACTCATGCATCTTTTATTCTGAAGGGGTTAAATATTTATTCAAAGACAAATAAAGACTATTACCAAATGGATTTTTTTTTATTTTGCTTCATTTCAGAGAGAGCAGATTTTTTTCTCCAGCTTGTTTACACAAGCTTTTCTAGGTTACAGACCACCTCTCTGTGCACCAACAGCAGTGGCCAGGATGATGATGTCACTCCCTGTTGCCTCTCATCACTATTTCTGTAGCCTTGTGCCTGCTCATCACCAATATACCAGGATCTGCTAGGAATAGCAGAGCTGAAATGTCTGTCACTGCTATAGAACCACCATCACCCTGAACAGGAAGTGGGAGGCTGAAGCTGGCTGTTAAGAGTAGGCTCTGTAAAACAGCTTGATGGAAAGACCCCCTTTAATGATAGTGCAGTTCATATACAGAGTTTACTGTATGTTGGATTCTGAACAATACTAAAAGAAAAAAAATGTGGCATGTTTTGTTGAAAGCTGTAGTTTTATAGCTTTTTATAGCTTTTCTTCACTAGATGCACAGTATGGTATAGTGCTGCACATAATCTCTATTCAATGATAAAAAATTGGTGAAAATGCTTATGCAATTATGTAAGTTAACCTACCCTATAAACAATCAATTTCTAAAAAGACATATTAGATATTAAATTAAATCTTCCTTTTGGTACAGTATTTGAAGCCAACACATTTTCCCCACTGAAAGTAGAAAATTTTACTGTATATAAAGTAAAATGAACATCTGTGTTTCCCTTTGTTTTGTCACAAATCCCTTGGCAAAACAATATGAATTATTTGTTGATAGAATCCATGATATTAAATGCTTATGACAGTCTCAAATGCTTGTGTTGGGCCAGGAAACCAGGTCAAAATAACTTTCAGAGAAAGTTGATCTATGCTGCAGAAAACAGAAGATTTTAGTCTGGGAAAACATGTATATTTCTATGTATGTAATATTTGTATATGCCCACAGTTTGTAGGAAAACAAAAAATGTTCTTCGAAATGTATCTAAAGAAGACTTTAAAAACAAGTTAAAAAATATTGCATCACACATTAAATACCTCAACAGCAAAAAAGAAATATCCCTTTATGACTTTCAACAAAGACTCTGACCTTGACCTGCAAAATCCAGTCAACAAATGAACTCATGAAACATAAAACCTCAGATGCACCAAGCAAAGAATTTAGATGCACCTCTTTAAGTCACGCACATATTTCAGTGCACTTACTCAAAATGCAGAGCTTATCTCTGAGGTCTTCCAAAACAGGTAACCCTTACCCTGGACTTGTTTTGTTAAAGTCTTATGCACATGTGATAATTCTGTGCATAAACCATTCCTATCTATTATGTATCTACAGGCATATGGTACATAGTGAAGATTGGCTCCATGATGTGACATGTAACAAAACATAGCAAAATTTTTTCATTTGATCGATTCCATATAACAAAGCACAATTATCTTTGTCCTATGGATTGCATATGAGATGCATATGGAAGTGCACAATGTAAGAGGGAAGATTTAAGTCTAGTCCTCTACTATTTCATTAAGAACCAAAAATTATCTCTAGACCAGAAGATCATCACAGTAAGTGTGTTTGACGTTAAAAGACCATTCCAGATTTTTTTTTTTATCCTTTAACTCATTAGAAATTACTTCTAGGTACTGGCACAACATTGTATCCAAAAAGCAATTTCTAATGAACTAACGGGAAACAAATTAATGGTCCTTTAAAGCCTAACTCCATCTGCAATCCACCTTCACCTGTAATCATAACAATAAAATATATTGCATTGTGCTATTTTGCACTCATATACTCCCCTCTCTCCTATGTAATAGCCTATTAAACCTTCATGGTGGTTTTGTTCTGTAAATAAGATATACGGAGAATTAACATTGCAATTAGTGTTGCGCTTTGGATTTAGGTTAAAGTCAAACTTGACCTAAATCTAAGCACTCGGTTCAGATCCGCCCCATTTTTGGAGAAATTGCCAGAAAATTGACCATAAATGCAAACCTTATCCTAAGTTAGGGTAAGAGTTGTTGGAGGCATTTTAGGGGTGAACTTATCAGTCTCCCATTGCAAACTACTTCAGTTACAAGATCCAGTTCAACGACAATTGATGTTACTTCAGCTTAGGCAAATCATAGAAATAGAAATGTTGAGGTTGGGACATGAAAATACCAATCACAGAAGAATCTAAAAATATCCCCTAAAGTCAAACTTCTATCTGTACATAATTAAAATATCCACCAACAATTAAATGGACTCAAAACCAAGTATGGAAAAAGATGATAATCTAGTCACTAGTAATGATATAGTGACGCAATGGGCTAGATGTATGAAAGGGTTTGTTCTGGCATACAATGCATCTAACTGAGCAAGCTACAATGTCTAATGCACCTAATGAATGTGTTAGGTGCATTGTTCATAAGACTCGACACTTTCAAATGCGTCTAACAGGAAGGGGAGTTCTGGGGGCATTCTAGCGGCGCATCACACCACACTCGTAATATTAGACACATATGAATGTGGTTCGGCAAAACTAGGCGCAATAATGCTCGGTACAGGCAGACCTATTTCAATGTGGTCTGCCTGAACCTGAGAAGTCGAAGTGAAGCTAGATTTGCTGCAAGGGGCAAAAATGTCCAATATTTCTCAACTTACACCAGTGCAATAATAAAAAGTTATTTATTATAATTATCAAACTGTATAAAATGTAATAATTCAAATTTAATGAAAAATGTGATCATATAAAATTAATATAAAATATATAATATCTCAAAAATATAGAAATATCTCCTATAAAATGTTGTTAAAATTCATACAATCTTAAACTAATTTTACATGAAATAACCCACTGATTATGTTGTTCAGATTTTTATATTTTAAATTTTTACTACATTAAATTTGAAATGTATTTTTGCTGCTCTCACCCTTTATTCTACATACAGCAAGAGCAAAGCACAGCACATGTCTTGCTGGGACCTGTGGTCCTCCAAGCAGGGTCAGTACCATAGTTTCTATTCACTGACATGCTATTCTAATGACTTTTCTTTTATTTCCAGCCTATCTACCTTTATACATGTTAGGCGCATTAGTAATGCACCTAAGTTCCGTAATGCGCCTAAAACACAGGTGAGGCGCAATGAACTTTACACCATTTATGAATGTACAAAAACCACTTTCATACATCAAGCGCATTATACACTGAAAACGAGACTCGACTATTCACTTCAATGCACCTTCCTTCATACATGTCGCCCAATGTCTTAATAATTCATGATGCAAGTTGCTCCTCTGACTTTACCATCATCTAAGTCCCACTGTAACCAGTTAAGGGATCTTATGATGAAGGGAGTATCAAATGTATGATTTCACACACTCTGTATCTGGTTTCTGTTCCTTAGTTGCACTGCCCCCAAGGGGCAACTTCGTATTAGTGACCATAGATCACCCTTACTTAAACCCTAACCTATTAAGCCCACATTTCTGCCGACTAATATTGCTTCCTGAGTGGGCATAGCTCAGTTAGCTAGGTGAAATAGTGCTCACATATGATGAGACAAGATTTATGATACTATGATTAACAACACTGACATTACAATGTTTGTGACCACGTCTAGGTACAGTTTCTATTATTAACAGCTTGGTGATTATTCTGTATGTCCATGATATGGGACTAATTTGTTACTAGTCTATATCATTCTGTGGAGATGCCATAAAGTTGACAATATCCCATTAAGGGTCAAGTACTTCAATACAATTAGGCCAAGAAAGTTACTGCTAATTATAATTTAATTATATGTTGATTTGGGGTATATTCATGGGCATAACTATAAACATAGTAGTAGCTAAGGAGCCCCGTGGTTGAGAGGTCCCACTCAAGTACAAGAACATGGTACCATTATAACATGTTAGTGGCTTCATTATTTGGGTTTTCTGATATATGGCGCTATTATATCAATGTCTTTATTGATACTTACTAGTGATGAGCGATTGTGTCAACAAACATTATCGAGTCGATAGTCGATATCGGCAATTATCATGTCGATAGATGATTATCGCCGATGACCATTAAAGTCTATGGGAGAGGAACAACAGCTTCATAATGACACCAAACAAGGGAGGAGAAGCTGGAATTAATATCCACAACAGTAAACTGGATACATGCTACATCTTAGGCAAGACAATTAGGCAACAAGAGTCATAGAAAAAGATTCACAGACTATTCACTATCCCTGTCCTGTACCACAACATGACCCTTAAACCTGCATGACCCACAAATTAAAAAGTGCCAGTAGGCAGTATTACTTGAACCATCCTTTTAGTTGTACTGGACATTAACTATTCCTGTCCTGGAACGCAGCATAACCCTTAAACCTGTCTGACCCACAGATTAAAAAGTGCCGGAAAAAGGAGTCTTTGAACCACCATTTTAGTTGAAATGGACATTGACTATCCCTGTCCTGGACCACAGCATGACCCTTAAATCTGCATGACCCACAGATTAAAAATTGCCAGAAAAAGGAATCTTTGCACGATTTGCGCCAAACTGAGACGCACTGAGTGAAATAGAAGTATTTAAAAGTTAAATGGATTAGATATGGCGGTTTTGGCACCACTGACATCAGGTGGCAGTTACCATGACATATTTGTAACCCAATTTGCGTACAAGGGGGCTATTGGCAAAAATCTGGGACGCACAGATACCAATAGAAATGCAAAAGCAAAACAGACAATTTCACCTCAGGTGTTAAAAAAATTGTTATTTCCATGTGAGTTCAGGACAGGAGAGAGTAGACTGCACAATATACAAATACTTGTAAAAGATGCACTTTTATTGAAAAAAACTTTAAAAACAAGACCAAGTTAACGCTGTTACGATTAAGGGCCACTCTAACTGGCCTGAAACGCGTAAATGCAGCAGCGTTAACTTGTTCTTATGTCTTGTTTTTAAAGTTTTTTTCAATAAAAGTGCATCTTTTACAAGTATTTACATATCCTGAGCACGAGTGCCAGAGTTTGTTCTCTCTCTTCAGCATCGTTCTATGGAATATCTTCAGCCGGATAATCATCTCCCAAGAGCACCGTGTGTGGAAGGATGTTGTGCGGTTTACATACAGAGGAGAACTACTGGTGAGCGGTAACCCATTTTTTCTATTTTGTGCACAATATACACCCTCCTTTCCACAACACCTCCCCACCCTCACTGCCCTCAGCTGCACAAAGCACTAGATTTCTTTACAAGTCTCTCTCTAACTAAATCAGAACTTAAATTCTCTAAACTAACTATTTCCTAAGCTACACAACTAATAGGATGGTTTTCTGTGTAAAAGAAGACTGCCTCTCTGAGCTGTGACAACAGCTATTGGGACAGGCAGTCAGACGTGTTGCTCTATAGTGAGATCAGTGAGAAATGAGGTCGAACAGGAAATGGAGTCGCATACATAAAACGAGGTCATGTGATTTTTGCAGCCAATGAGATCCATACACCCAGCTCACCCTGCTCTATGCTCTTCTCTAATTGGATGGCTGCCAAAATTACAGGAAGCGCCGAAAAAGGCGCGATTGAAAATGTGTTAAAGATTACGTAAACTATCGCATGATCCCGAAACACAGACAAACGTAAATACCGTGCCGATTTCAACTGTTGTCGATAGTATCGCTCATCCCTAATACTTACATGTCTACTGTGTGTCTGGTGCTTATCTTGTTTTGCTATGGGCTCTCTAAACTCTAGTTATGTAATGATGATGATGATGATGAATATTTTTCTTAATACTTGTTTATTATGATTGTCATTATTATCATTATCAATTTTAATTTGTATTACTCTTTTATTAATATAATTTACAATGATAATTTTACAATGATGCTTCTTACCAATAAAGTATTTGAATGTAAGGCTTGATATTCAAGCTTTGTAGTTTTGCCAGTAGAATATATTAAACGTGTTGAATGTCATATTTTTTCAGCGACTTCAGCCTGGGACATTTGACAATGCCATTATTAATAAAGTCAAAAAAGCTTTGGAAGAGTTGAATTTCCTGTATTGCTTTCAGGAAATATGCCTTGCTGTCTGAAGTGTTGTACTCATATGATAAGTTGGTGCTGGGTCTTTTCATGACATAAATGTGCACGAGACAAATTGTATTTCATAAAGTACAAAGTGACAAAAGAGCAAGCTGATCGTCTGCATTGTATGTGTAATGAATAACACATGGAAAGTTTAGTCCAGTCAAAGTCTTTACTGTACTATATAATGTTACCTATAACTGGGATGTACTTACAGCAACAGTCATCATATTAAAATATTATACACAGCAAAGTAAACATGGTTTTGTATGACAGCTAGAACAGGTTTTGTCATACGAGAAAGACCTGGTATATGGTGATAAATGGGTAGCAGTCAATTTGATTGATACACTGTTTAAAAGGCTGTAACACACTGAGTGATCAACAGTAAATGATATACAAAAAATATTTTTTTTATGTTTTATCAGATCATGAACTATATAAAGCATCTTAGCATGTTGGTGTGCGACCCATCTGTCATCTTCACATCTGAAGTGTTGTTATCATCTGCTATAGGCAGTTCCTTTCTCTCCTTTGAAGGAACTCCGAATATAGAATATACACATGCAAATGTTAAAGAAATAGATTCCCAGCATTTATCCCTTAACTATTTTCTGATATTTGATGAATATATAATGTCCAACACTGTATAGGTAGTGTGTGGACTAGTGGTCACAGAGGTAGGCACAAACGGGATGGTTGCAACCAAAAATATAGGGCTTATTTTAGAAGCACACAAAACAGCAAAACAAACAGATAGTCTTATGTCGTAGGCTTACGTCAGCCGTTTAACATGCAGCACAAAACATAAGTTATTCTTCCAGCATCAAAAGGCCCACAGGTTATACTCCACCGTGTGGCAGGTGAAGTCTCTGGAAAGCAGACCTCCTCGGTCTAGTTCAGTGGTCTGTAGCAGGCTCCTTCCTGCTCAGCACCTTCTGGAGAAATGACTCCTGACACCAATCAGCCCCAGGTTGACTCTCTCACCTGGTCTCTTCCTGCACAGGCTTTAAAGGCCTAGGGATACCGGTAAAGCCCGGACCGGAGGGGTGAACGGCCTCCCACCCACGCTACAGCCGTTCAGAAAAAGCAACCCAATAAAGCTGCAAAGCAGCTATACTAAACTACATTAACATATTTAACCTATGGTTACTTATCTATACTTCTGACTTTTCCCCACCAAGGTCCGGTTCCTTGGTGGCCCCACTAGTGCAATTCTCTTGCTGCCATTCTGCTGTTGTGGAAAGACTGGGCTGTCCCACTGGATCAGCCTCTCTGACATCCCTGGAACTTCCTTACTATTTGCAGCATAATACTAGGGACATACCTTCCATCCACTATCTTTCCTGCTGGTTGCTTACAGTAGATTCAGTGCTCATTGAAAGGAGGTTTTAATCCCAAATTCAGTATATGAAGAATCCCCTCAATCGTTTATAAATTGTATATGCTCCTAATTGGCAATTTATAATATTCTATACTTACAGAAAATCAATTCTAGATGTGATATTTGTAAACCAGTGATGTTTCGATAAGCCTGGAACCTTAGTCATACATGGTCTTCTGCCTGCCCACAGCCTAGAACTTGATATAATTGTCTGCTATCAGCCCTGAGCCTTCACTTGTCTGACCATGTATTTTATGTTTTTCATGTTTGGTGAGACGCTGCAGTAGGGGACAGCACTGGGAGTAGCAACCTAGGAGTAACCTGTAGTGGTGTTCAAGCCCCATTGTGAGGGTTGAGTGTGAAAACCAGGTGCTCCTTATATTCTGTTCCTGAACACAACCAGAAAGTCAAATCTTATCCAGGAATTAGTGGTTTCAACACCTGCCATTGGGTAAGCCTAGTGAGGGTAACATTAAAAAACATTATGGCTCTTGGAAAAAATGGGATGAAAAAGAAAACACACCCTTGCCTAACATTTCTGCATCATTAAATTTTCAAAGTTACAACCCCTTTAAAACTAACCTGTTGTGTGATTTATGCTGCTCTATCTGCTCTCAGATAGGGCAGCATAAACCACCTGACAGGTTCTGTTTAGAGTCTGTACAAAAAGCTTTTCTAAGATTTTCTGATTGCAGTAGAAGAGAAGTAATTAGAAAAAGGAGTTGTCCAACCTAAAACATTTTTAAAATGGATCCCAAATTCATGAAATTCACAAACAAAAATGTACGTATCTTTCCACTCACCGTTGATACAGCAATAAAGCTGCTGGTGGCATCTCCGGTCTCTATTTACTTCCAGTCCCACAGAATGGGGTGTGATCACTGCAACCAGCCTATGACTTCAGGGATCACGTCTCTTTCTATTGACATCACCTCAATGGAAATGAACAGCACATGAACAATGATGCCAATGAAATGGCACCTGACCGCAAAAGACTAAAGACACTACTGGCAGCTTCAGTGCTCGATCATTGGTAAGTGTAAAAGTGAGTACATTTTTTTTGTATTTCATAGATTTAGGACCTCCCTGTAAACCATACTCACTTTATCAAGTTCAATGTATTGGTTATCTTATAGCCAGAAATGGAAGAGATCTAGAGGAAAGTAATTTCTGTAATCTGCAGGATTTCTACTAAAACTGATTATTTTAGAAGCAAAAGGTTGCAGACACTGGGGGCAACTGTCTATCCTGTCTACTTTAATAACATACAGTAGTTATAAACTTTATTCACTTTTTACCTACAAATGTTTATAAATAGTGGTGAAGGAACACTAAGGCTATGTTCACTCGGCTTATTCTGGGACGTATTTCAGCCCGTAATTCGCGCCATACTGCGCTAAATACAGGGCGAGATACGTCCCAGTCATTACGGTAATCCACAGTTCTCATAGAGAACTAGGGGTTACGTCTCCTCTCCCCGCTCGCACAATACGGCGAGAGGGGAGAGAAGTGACATGTCAATTATTCACAGCGTATACGCACCGAGAATAATGCATGTCTATTGCGCCAGCGGGCTGCCGGCCCCCCGCCCCTGTACACACGGCATAATTGCGGGGTGAAATACGTCCCGCAATTACACCGTGTGAACATAGCCTTAAAGAGTTATTCCCATCACATTGATTAGCTTTAAAGGGGTGTTCTCATGAAGCCACTTACTGCTAACAGGTTTGGTCATAGCTAGCTACGAACTGGCCTCAGTTAATAGGGAGAAGGGTGCAGCTCTCTCACATTCATTTCTACAGGAGTTCCGAATATGGCCGAGCAAGTGTGCTTGGCTGTATTCAAAAGTCGCATAGCCATGAATGGGGGAGAGCTGAGTAAGCTCAACCATTTCCAGATTCACTGACGCCAGTTCTAAGCTAGCTACGAGCAAACCTGTTAGCAGGAAGTATCTCCATTAGAACACCCCTTTAAAGCTAATCAATTTGATAGGAATACTCTTTAAGTGATCCTTTACCAGTATTATAAAAGTTTGTTATGTATCTTGTATGATTTTATTATATAGATGTATTTAGACTTTTAGACATTTTGCCATATTTCTCTTTTTTCCAGTTTCCAAAATAGACAATAGTTTGTATAATTACTCCATTCAGTTCACCCTTTTTAAATAAACCTGTGTGAACCAAAGTCAAAAATTACAAAATATAAGTTTCCTAAGAGTGGAAAAATACTAGACCTCCCTGAGCCTCTAGCTGCAATCAAAGAAATCCCTGGATTTCTATTTCTGCAACACAATATGAACACTTTCAATCATTGCCAGTTCCAGTTACAGCAATTCACATAATGTTATGGCGTAAACTGCAGATACACATTTTCTCCAGTTGAGCTTTATCTTTTCTTTCAGCCATGAACATTTTATTGTCTCCTGTATATATAAGCTCTAATACAAATGAGATTGTTGTATGACATTAATTTAGGGCGACATGTATGATTTATGGCATTTAGACGGCAATTTTTCTGCGCATAATAATAGTGTACAATGCGCCTGATTTATGAACCCTCTCTAGTGCGGGTCATAAATCAGGCGCATTCTAGCACAGAAACGACAGGTAAACCACTGGTGATACGCCTGGATTTGCTGTACTGAAGATATAAATCTGTAGCTTCGTATGGTTCTGGTGCGCCCCGCCTCCCGAAATCACCCCCCCCCAAAATCAGGCGCATTACAAAGTGTCACAGGTGCTCTGTAATGCACCTGATATTGGCGTGCGGGTGATTTTAAACTATAACTAACAGGGCTGTGCTAGATTTAGGGCTGAAAAGATGCCAGACTTCTGCCGCAGCTCCGTTCATACATGTCGCCCTTATTGTCTATGGTAGGGTTAGATTTCTGTATGAACCTAGTTGAAATTAATTCTCCAGGCTATAATTCTACAAATCATTGCCAAAAATGTAACTAATTATTAATATAAAGTTATTCTATAATTTATAAAGTGTCAACATTTTATCTTTTGTAAGCAATGCACAGTACATACAGGTCGATAGGTAGTTACTGTCACAATCCAGTGGTGTCAGTATATACTGACCCGTCGATCATCAGTATATGGTGGATCCTCTGAGCCCATGCGGGTGTTGATGGTGTAACTCGCAGAGATAGCCGAAGTGCAGGACAAGATAACAGGTGCTGGTACGGATGACAGGACACAACAGGTGTAGCCGTAGTAGCATAATAGATATACAAGAGTAGTAACGGGCTGGTGCAGCGGCAGGTACTCAGCAGGCAGATGCAGGTAGCGCACAGGTAACACAGGATAACAGGAGCAATGCAGCAGCCAGGGGTCAAGCTCTATGTAATGGACAACATCGAACTGATACTGGAGCAAGAGTAGGAAGTTCCTTACATGCAAACAGGGTCACAGGTTAATTGGTAGGTAATTGAGTACTGTCTCTTTAAAGACTAGAGGACGCTCGTGCATGCACAGGCAGCTAGAGCAGATGGGTGCGAGCCAGAACAGAGACAGGAGCTGGGACAGGTGAGTATAGTACAGGGGCATCAGAGAACGACGCAGCAGTGGCCAAGACACGGCCATGCCGACAGCTCAGCATGAAAGCCGCGGCATGGAAAGTGACAGATACACTGGGATTACTGATTTAAATAAAGTCTGCTACAGTTTTATGATTTTTATAGTTAAACTATAGCTAACAATTCTATATTAATGTACTGCTTACAAAAAGTTATGGATATTTGTTTTTTGGTTGAAATTTCAGGATGAACACAAAATTTCTTGATTTTTTTTTTTTTAAATGCACTCTTTCCTTTAGATGCACACTTCCAACTGTTCAATGTTTCAGTACTTGTTGCACAGTTTGCTGATATCTAAAAAGGAGCTTAAAAGCAAATTTCATAACAGATGTTTGATCCCAGAATCATCCAATAAATTTAGAGGATCAATTTAAAATTGAGAATTAAACAGTCCTCCTCATCATGCTCTTCACACTTTGACATCATAAGACCCAGTTAACACCTTACAATTTATCAACGCCACCTCACCATTGTGAAGCTTCAAGCAGGATGCTCTCAGACAGAAGTGACCACTGAGCTTAGCGTGTCACAGAGTGTCATCAGCAGTTTGAATCAGACATACAGAGAGACTTGAAGAGTCACAGAAAGGCAAAGAAGTGGATGTCTTTTGGCTACATCACACACTGATGACCGCTTCAATGTAAACAATGCCACACAAAGGGTTGTCCTAGGGTTGTAGAAAGTAAACTAACGGCAGTAAATGTTATAAGACAGAGGTTTCAAACTCAGGCCCATGAGCCAAATGGGGCTCAAAGTGTAATTATATTTAGCCCACGAGTAACAGCCAGACAGTGTACAGATGAGAAGTGGTAGAAGTCAGGAGCTGTCATTACACTTCTCTTACTCTGCCTAGACTAGAGATTGGACCACATGGTAGGAAAACCAACTCAGACAGAAGAACGGATGAGAAGATAAGAGGAGCTCAGTGGAGAAACCACAGTCTGTAGCCTCAACACTTAAGCCTTCCAGCTCCTTCTTAGCCCCAGTATCTCCTCAGGCAGTAAGGTACACCATGCCGTAAGCACATAAGAAGCACTGTGAAAACCACAGGACACAGTGACTTAACTGACTGTCATCAGTACAAATAAGGTGGGTATTATCTTTTCCCTATATTTTCCAAATTTACTCATCGAAATTTTCCATGAGTGAAGGCAGCACGATCTTCCCACCCTTATTAAGTTTATTGCTGCATAATAACACATCTGATCATTGTCTCAGTGCATGGTCTTATGAAGATAGAGGCTATTTATCATTGATTAATTAAGGTTGATTCTTTTTTTTCCTTTTGGTGAGTAAATTTGAACATTTATCTTAGTAGACTTTTTTTCAACAACTTTGTTCAAATTTTTCATTTTGACTCCCTGTGTATTTGAGTTTGACACCTCATGTTATAAAAAAAAAAACATTATTTACCTGGTAAATCTGGTCCTTTAGTCTTTGGATTGTTCTCCTGCGGGTGTTTGAAGGCAGTACATCCGTGACGTTTGCGGGCCAATCACTGGTTTTACTATGATTAGTGTTGAGGCGTTTTTTATGGGAAAAAGTTGAAATGGGGCAAGGTTTTTTAGGGTAAATCAAATTTTCCGGGATCATTGGGAAAATTTAAAGGTTTTAAAATCTGAGATCATCTTTTAAGGGTGGGCCCTTTTTCGGCGCTTCCTGTAATTTTGGCGGCCCCCAAATCATTTTAAGAATAGAGCAGGGTGAGATGTGGGGTGCGACGTCATGACGGGGATTGTATGGTTTGCGATTGGGTGGGAAAAATTTACATGACCTCGTTTTTTCATAAAAACAACGTTTCCCCCTTTCAGCCTCAAATCTCTCAGCGTCTCATAGGGGAAAAGGGCGTGCGCTCCCGCCCGTGGCCACACAGCCCCGGGGAAAATTAGTCTATTTCTGCACAGAGAAAACCCCTGCTAAATTTGCTGTGATCCTTCCAAAATTTAAATTAGTTTAGAAGATTTTTAAACCCTTTTTTGTTGTTAGGGTAGAGAATTTTTTAAAGCACATCTACCGGGGTAAAGTCACGGGGGAGGGAGCGGTGGGGGGGGCCCCCCGGGGCGGGAAAACAAAACCAAAAACTCTAAACAAAAAAGAACATTGGGTAAAATTCACCAAAACTTAGTGTAGATTTTTTGTAGTGGGGAAAACTTTTTTTTTTAACATTTTTCTATTGAATATTTCCTGGATATTGGGCAGTCTAACTTTTTATTGGATAAACATTTATTTCTAGTAACTGCAGGTCTCCCCTTTTTTTAGCTGCCCAAAAAATCCCCCTTTTATTATCCTAACATTTCAATAGGTGGGTTTAATTTTTTCCCATTACACCGTTTACTGTTTTATTTCAACCTTGCACTTAAATTACAATCCACAACTTGTATTTAGCACCAGCACAAAGGGTTGTTTGGTTGCCCCAAAAAAAAACCCCCTGTATCGACGAAAACCAAAAAAAAAGTTAAAGTTTTTTTTTGACTTTTGGGGCACCCAAATACTGTTCATTGAAAGCAGCAAACTACTTAAAAACTTAAAAACAGCAATTCTATATTCACCACAGGGAATTGAAAAGGGCCAAAAAAAAACCGGGTAAATTTTCCAAAAAATAACAGATACGTGTCTTTTGACTTTTGCGCACCCCCCGTACTGGTTTTATTGAAAGCCGCATCAACCCTTAAAAGTAAATCTTAAAACAGCAATTTTTTTTATTCAAACCCCAGGTGAATTGAAAGGTGCAAAAAATACAATTTTTTTATATCAAACATAACAGTTTACGTGGTTTTTTCCTGACTTTTTGGGGCACCCAGTACTGTTCATTTAAAAGGCAGGGGAAACTACGTAAATCTTAAACAGCAATTCTATATTCAAACCCCAGGTGAATTGAAAAGGGGGCCCAAAAATACAGTTTATTTTACAAAACATAACAGTTTCGTGTTTTTTGAAATTTTGCGCACCCAGTACTGTTCCTTTTACGCAGCATCTACGAAAACAAAAACAGCAATTCTATATTTACCACAGGGGAATTTAAAAAAT
>JAODAL010054182.1:0-24795 GCA_025379985.1 Phyllomedusa bahiana | reverse complement strand
TTTATTAAGCATCCAGTAATGCTTGTCGCGCCGATCAGCACGACTCCCGAAGACCCGGCGTAATTGCAGGGCGTACTGTACCATACTGTAGCCGTGTGAACATACCTTAAAAGAGTTAAGTTGCTGAGGAGAGGCGGAGACCACAAGTACATGATCAGATGCAAAGAAGCCTTCTATTAGAATTGAATATACGCATGCCCAGAGTTTTTATTTAACGATCTAATGTATTTTTACTGAATTATGCTTTTATTGTAAATTATATTGCAATGTGTTATTTTGTATATTGATCCCTTCCGCTTTCTTCCTCCCTTTCTTCTTTTTTCCCTCCCTCTATTCTCCCCTTTCCCTCCTCCCATTTCTGTGTTCTTTAACATGAGTATTTTGCATATGCATTGGTCCTGCTTTAATTTTAATCAAACACACCACAGAGATTGGTTAGCTGTGATCGAGTCCAATATAGACCTGAAACGCGTAAGCGGTTAGTGGGACCTGACATCTAGCTCTTTATATCCGTATGCTGCCACACTGTTGTGCTTTTAATTTGAAGCAAATAAGGAGAATTGTTTTAGGAAACCTTGGATTTCCAAAACTTAATTCATCGTGTATTTCGACAGATGCCAAAGAAGAGCCACTGTAGCACAAATTAGGTTTACTATTATAGAAAGGTGTCAAAACACACAGGACATTGCAGCTTGCTGCATATCATGCTGCATGTACCAGACTGGTCAAAGTGCCCAGTTTGACATCTGTCCACAGCCAAAAGTGCCAACAATGGGCATGTCAGCATCAGATTTTGGGCATGGCACAATATGAGGATTTGGATTGATAGATAATATGGTTGACGGAGTGCATAGCTTGCCTGAGAAAAGATGGCATCAGAATGAGCTATGTGATGTTCTGTGCAATGGTCTACTACAAAACCTTGGGTTCTGGCATTATATGGATGTCGCTTTGAGTTGTTTTAGCTATCTAAGCCATTGGCTCTTTCAGCCGTATAATGTCCCCAGCCACACTACCAAAAGTGATCAGGATTGGTATCAGGGACATCACAAAGAGTTCAAAGTATAAAGTTGACCCCTATATTTTACAGTTCTCAGTCAAACTAAATATCTGTGCAATGTGCTAGAAAAACAATTATGATCCTTGAAGGCCCCACCTTGTAACCGACGGGACTGATAGGATATGTTTCTGACATCTTGGTGTCAAATACCACATTGTGCGTTTTGAGGTTTTGTAGAATTCATGGCAGAAGCAGGGACTCCGAGGCAGGCAGCTTTAATGTTACGCCTCAATGGTGTATATGATGATAAAACTAAGTCACCCAAATGACTGTAGGATGGACTGTTCGATTGGAGTAATTTTTAACATTATATATCAGATCCACAGTGGCCATAATGTGGTTTGGGAACCACAAGCGGCTTGCAGGCATTTTTTATTATACTCCTGTCTCTAAACAAAACATTTGTTATCTTTTATGTCCAACTTGTCTTCTCCAAAGTAGTTCTACTGGGAGAGATAACTACATTTAAGAGGCTTCTGATTTTATTCTTGGATGTAATTATCTGTTAGAGAAGTAGAGAGAAGTGCAGAATCATATGGATGCTGTATCTAAAACATTTGCGTAGGACACGCATAATGTGAACTATTTAGCGTATATCTTTACATGCTAGGGGCTTTTTTTTATTGTGGGCAGTTATGTGCTGATATTTTTCTCTTTATTGGTACAGCAATAGGGCATAGCTGTAGGTGGCTCCACTGTTTTGCCCTAGTAAGGTAATCATGTGCTAGAATCATGACCTATAAGCACTCAGAATGGAAATACACAATTGTTTTTTACTATGACTAGGACTGTTTTGAAAGCTTGGTTGGAAAAGAAGTGGGTGCATACATCTGACAGTATGGCTCTCGAAGTGTCCTGTGCTAATGTGAAGAACGTTGGTCACAGGTTTAAGAAGGGAAGCAAGCTTTCCTGTTAGAGAAGCAAACAGCTGTTCAAACTTGTGTCTGATCAATAAATACGCTTATTTACTGACATCATCTGTGTCATCTTGAAAGCCATTATATTGAATATCCTCAAAAAAAGAAAGATAAAAATGGTAATCGTCTACAAACAATGTAAAATAAATGGTACAGGCTGCAACACAAATACAAATTGTTTTAAATTGGATTACTGCTACATCTATTATGCATAAAAATCTGAGGCTCTTCGTTCACATTTTGATCAAATTTGCCTTTGACTCCACCCATCCATTTAGGCTGTTATTAATCAATACATAGTATTGTTGGGATCCTATTGCCTTGAGGACCAGAAAGGCACCTAGAGAATCTGTGTAGAGTAGCTCCCCATCTGAACTGAGGCCACCTTACCATTCCATTGCTTCAATATGAGAGCAGTATCTCCTCCTCTGTGTGCAGTGTGTAGGAGACATTATAGCACCTACTGTGGAGCTGAGTTCAGGGAAGTTATACACTGTCCAGAAATATTGTTATTCCTCATGGCCACACATTAAAACTTATTGTAAAAAGTTACTCTTTAAGTGTGAAGACTGGGGTACTTCTGTGCCTCAGTTTAAACTCAGTTTAACTTGCACCTAACCAACTGAAAGGTCCTCAATCCAGGTCTGCACCACAAATTTTGTAACTGCTCTTGTATTGTAAATGCTTTTAACAGATGTACACTGTTGGTCCTAAAATTGATATTTTTCATGAAGTGTTAATTCAGAAGCCATAAATCTATTGTACAACAGATTTTTGGGGTAGATCTGTATATTTGTATAGAAGGAGACAATTTTACTTCTAAAGGAAATGAATCTCTTGTTATGGAGGCTTGTTATGGTCTCCTCTGTACAGTTATGGTCTCCATAATTTATAAAGTCATGGGAGAGGTGAAGAGGATTCAGAGATGGAAAATGGTGGGTTATGTTGTCAAAAATGTTTAGAGGAATTTAAGTGATTAACATTTGGAGAAATCCAGAAATCCAGTATGAGTAAGCAGATGTAGCATAGTTTAAAGGCAATTACCATGTCATTGATTAGCTTTGAACATGATGGCAAAGGTAAATAAAGTCTATAACCAAAGATATTGCTGTTCCAATTCTGCTTCATTTCAGAGTTAGAGCAATTCTTATCTCCTGCTTGTTTACATAAGCTTCTTTAGTTACCAACTACCATTCTCTGCTTTAGCAGGGACAGGGCTGGTGACTGCACTCTCTGCTGTGTTTTATCAGCAGGAAAGAGCTTGCTTTTCAATCTCTGATCGTACCTTTTTACTGAGAAAAAAATTAACCCTTATAGCTATTGGCAAAGAGCAGCCTTGTACCATCCTGTTAGGTCTGTAGAGCACATTTGTGTGTAATTACATTGAAGATAAAAGTCACTAACAGTGTGTCTTGGTAGCATGTAAGTTTTTTTTTTTTCATAAGAAGCTTCATCTCATGACAATTACACCTCTGCTAGCTCACATTTATAGCCAGACATCCTGCTGGAACAGTATCATTGTTTTCACAATCTCCCCATCACCAATGTCTCTCTAACAAGCTCAGCTAGGAAAGGAGCTAGCAGAGATGACATGTCAGTCAGGCCTGTAGATCCATCCACAGGAAGTGTGAGTCTGAAGAGGTTGTGTAAAGAAAAAACAGCGAGATGGGACAACCCTTTTAACTTGACCTTGTTATCATGGTTTCAAATATTTTCTGCTTTAAAAAACCAAAAAGTATTGAAAAAGCTAAGATTATATTCTCTACGGTGATATCATAGTGCATTGTCAGTCAAGTCTAGTTTTGCTATACCTTCATCAAGGATCAGCAGAGAAATGTGATTTATAATCTTTTACAAAACTAACTCTTTACCAAGCAATGTGTTCATGGTTTATTCATCTCAATGATCCCTTCCTAGGAAAAAAAAGGATATTGAGTCATAATACATTAAGTAATTGATGCGGAGATTTATTACACTTCCACATTTGTAAAATGTGTAAAACATGATCTTTCACCTACCTCTGGATCAATAAGTGCAACTATTAAATGCACTGGAAACAAGATAGGTTCATAACGTAATCTGACACTATTTAGAAATATTATGAACAGAATTTGCCATGGCATTTCATATCGCCGGCACGGTGAATATCTACTTCATTATTTGGCAGCCTCAAGTTATTAACAAGCTAGCAATAATTTGTTTATTGTGTTCCAAGGTTCATTATTAGTCCAGTATGAGGAGCCGGCCTGCTGGGAATTTCAAGTGACGTGCTAAATGAATACACTTTCATGACTAACTGCTGAGTACACATATGCTAAATAAACACAATGCTTAGCACACAAGATCCAAATGAACATTGGAGTCTACACTGATTATACTTGACCACACAAAGATATTAATTTTTTTTTTTTACCTCCGAGCCATAACAAATTAACATTAGTTACCTTTAACAAAAAAAAAGTTTTATTTTTCCCTCAATAATAGTTCTGAATATATCTGATCACCTTACTTTCGCCCTTATTAGTGTTGATGACCTTCAGATGTGGCTCAGAGTCAAATTTTGCCTAAATCCAAAGGTTTCGATTTGGATCAGCCAGCACTGATTTTGTCAAAAATCATCATCAAAAAAAAAAAAAAAATCGATCATAGCAATTTAAAGAGTTTTAGGGATTAATTTACCAGTCCAACAATGCAGCAATGTGGTCTAACTTTCTTACTAATATCCCGTCTAACGTCCGTTCATATTATTGGAACATAAGTTCAATGTTACGGTAACCAGAAATGATGTTGTATGTCTTCCAAATTAAACAAATAAGTCAAAAATATTAGACTTTATTTATTAAGGAAAATTATAACACATTCATCATCACAAATCTGTTGGTGGCAAAAGTATGTGAACCTTTGCTTTCACTGTCTGATATAACTACCCTTATGCAGCATAAGAAAGATAAAAAAGAGAAAAGGTGGTGCAGTAAAACAAATGAGAAGTTCACTAACCTTTAATAGTTGTGCTATAGTAGGATGCACAACACGATTGTGTTTGGTTCAATGTGATGCCTATTCAGCAGCCAGCAGCAAGCTCCAAGCCAACAGTAAAGGGCTCAGAGGAAGGGAAGCTGAGTAAAGCAAAATGAGACCGTGGTGCTTGCACCACAGCAGGGGGTTAAATTAGCTCATGAGTGTAAAAACAAGGAAAAAACAGGAATAAAGTTATCCTATGTATTGTGCATTAAAAGCACTTAAAAGCATTACAGGGCACTACACATTTCACGCAGCACTTCATCAGGAACAAAAGCCGGAAGAAAAAAGTTTGGGTTTAAATACAAATGGATAAAACAGTCATAATGTAATGCTCATAACATTTCTAGTAATTGTGGATTAATACTGCACATTAGCCTGGAAGAGTGTTAGCCCATTCGTCTGTAAGAAACAGCTTTAACTCCGGTACTCTGTTATGTTGGTGATTTCCTCCCATGAACTGCTCACTTCAGGTCTTTCTACGATATTTCTATTGGATTAAAAGGAACCTGTCAGGTGGTTTATATGCTCCCCTACCTGAGAGAGCAGGATATGTTAGAGGGATATATAGGGTTTTCTGTCAAGGATATATATGCAGTTAAAAAAACCTACCATGCTCAGGGGCCCACCGGGGTTTCTCCTATTCTCCTATGGGCCAGTCCGAGCTTGACCACCACATATAAAATGTCCTACTTCTCATAGTAACTAAACTGTATCATTTTGCATTTAAACCCCTTACCGCCGGAGCCAGTTTTGGCCTCTCTGACAGAGCCCCATTTTTGAAATCTGTCATGTGTCACTTTATGTGAGAATAACTTTTTGACACTTTAACCTATCCATGTGATTCAGAGATTGTTTTCTCCGTGAACACATTGTGCTTTAAGATAGTAAGAAATTTTGGTCAAAAAATGCTGTTTATTTGTGAAAAATATCAAAAAATCGTGAAAAATTTGAAAAATTTACCAATTTCAAACTTAAAAAATTTCTGCATGTAAGACAGATAGTTATTCCACTCAAAATAGTTTATAACTAGCATCTACCATATGTCTACTGTAGTTTGGCATCATTTTTTTAAATGTCTTTTTTTTATGACATTAGGGGGCTTAGAAATTTAGTAGTAATTTTCAAATTTTCAAGAAAATTTGCAATATACATTTTTTTAGGGACCAGTCCAGTTCTAAAGTGACTTTGATTGGCCTGTATGTTAGGTACCCCCATAAATTACTTCATCTAAGAAACTACACGCCTTAAAGTATTCAAAACAGCATTTAGGAAGTTTATTAAACCATTAGGTGTTTCACAGGAATTAAAGCGAAGTGGAACTTCAAAATTTAAAATTTTTATACATTATTCACAAGAATACGGTAAATGTGATCAGGGAAATGCAACTTAATATTGATTCCCCAGATTCTGCAGTTTTCAGAGATATTCCATATGTGGCCCTAGTGCGCTATTTGGCTCAAACACAAGCCCCAGAATAGGAGGAGCACCTACCGGACTCTGGAGTCTCATCTTCATTACGATTTTATTTAGGAGCCATTTCAGGTTTGCGGACACCCTAAGGTGCTAAAACTTAATAAATTCCCCTAAAAAGACCCCATATTGGAAACTACACCCCTTAAGGAATATATCCAGGGGTGTAGTGAGCATATCGACCCCACAGGTGTATCACAAAAATTTTTTGCGTTGGGCTGTGTAAATGAAAAAAACATTTTTTTTTTCCAACAATCTGTAATTTTTGCTGAAAATGTTTCATTTTTACAAGGAATCCTGGTAAAAAAGCACCCAAAATTTGTTACGCAATTTTTTCCAAGTTCGGCAATACCCTACATGTGGGTGTAAACTGCTGTTTGGGCGCATGCAGGGGTATAAGGGAGGGAACGCTATTTGGCTTTTGGAACGCAGATTTTGGTGGGGCCATGTCGCATTTACAAAGCCCCCAAAGTACCAGAACAGGTGAAACCTTCCAGAAGTCGCCCCATTTTGGATTCAGCCTCCCTCAAGGATCTCATCTAGGGGTGTATTGTGCATTTTGGCCGCACAGGTGTTCCATAGTTTTTTTTTTGCATTGGGCTATGAAAATGAGGGGGAAAAACGCAGTTCCGCCATTGTTTTTTGGGCTTCAATTCTACAGTGTTCGCCGTGCAGTGTAAATGACAGGATAACTTTACTATGGGGGTCAGTAAAATTGCAATGATATAGATTTTATATAGTTTTTTATGTTTTATTACTTTTACACAATAGAAATAGGTCTATAAAAAATTGCGTTTTTATGTTGTCCTATTCTGATAGCCATAACTTTTTCAGTTTACTGTATACGGAGCTGATTATGGGCTTGTTTTTTGGGGAATGAGTTGAAGTTTTTATTAGTACCATTATGGGGGCATATGATGCTTTGATCACTTTTTATTAAGGTTTTTGTGAGCAAAATACAGCATTCCTGGTAGTGTTTTTTATTTTTATTTTTTACAGTGGTCACCATGCAGTAAAACTGACATACTAGTATTACTCAGCAGGTCGATACGGTTACAGCGATACCCAATTTGTATATTTTTTTATGTTTTACTGCTTTTACAGAATAAAAACACTTTTATTCAAAAAGGAAAACATGTTTTGGCATCGCCATAGTCTGAGAGCCATAACTTTTTTATTTTCTGTGCACGGAGATGTGTAGGGACTTGTTTTTTGTGGGATGAGTTGCCATTTTTATTGGTATCCTTTTGGGGGAACAAGACTTTTTGATCAGTTTTAAATCCGTTTTTTGGAAGGCAGGGTGAAGAAAAATACTGCAATCCTAGTAGTGTTTTTTATTTTTATTTTTAACAGCGCTCACCATGCAGTATCCATGACCAGTTAGCTTTACTATCTGGGTCGATACAATTACGGCGATACCCAATTTATATAGTTTTTTTTAAATTTTGAAGTACTTTTTTATTTTTCCGAATACAGAGACGTGTAGAGACTTTTTTTTTGCGTAATGAACTGACGTTTTAATTGGTACAACTTTGGCGTTTATATGATTTTTGATCGCTTTTTATTCCATTTTATGTGCTGCAGGATGTAAAAAAATTGCATTTCTGTGACTGTTTTTTGTCTTTGTTTTTTACGGCGTTCACTGTACGGGTTACTTAATGTGACAGATTTATAGGGTGGGTCGTTACGCACGCGGCGATTCAAATTATGGTTACTTTATTTTTTTTTTATCTTTTTGGGGGCGATTGCCGTTTGTAAAGGGGAAAAGGGCGGTGTACGTGTTTTAATTTTATTTTTTGTGTTTGTGTTTTACTTTTTTTCTACTTTTTCACATTTTTTTTACATTTCCTCAGTGGGGATTTGTAACAGCAAATCCCCACTGGGGAAAAGCAATCATTAGATTGCTGTTTGAATAGGAGACCTGTGCACAGCGTTACTGCTGTGCAGAGGTCGCCATGGTAATTACTGACACCATGCCCACAATGCATTGTGGGCATGGTGACGTCACCAGACTACCCGGATGCTTTCAGACAGCATCCGGGGAGTCTGGTAAGAGGACCAGTAGCGGCGCAGAGCGCCATTACTGCGCCGATTGTAGGCAGGGGGAGCTCACTCCTTCTGCCTGCAGCTTTATTATCACGACCATGATAGGTTGCGATAATAAAACGTTAATCACTCCGGCCGGGGGTGATGCGGCATGAAAGCCAGCGGTAAGCCCGCGCGATCTCCAGGATGTATGCGTACGTCCATTTGCGGGAAGTCAAATGTTGGGAAGGGTTAAATAATCTATTTAATCTTTCCTTAGGGCTCCGGGGTCTTTTTGTCAATACATTTGATGCATCTTGCTCCAGTCAGGGGTGCCATTAGAGCAGTATTAGGATTACTACTACTAGGGGCACTGGTCAGTTTGTTTAAAAAAATAAAACAAACCCAGTAATAGGGTATAAGATATAAAGTGGTAATGGGCCCAAGTGCTTCGGCTGTATGGGGCCCTGAAATTACTGATGGCAGCCCTGACTCCGGTGTTGGTGCACGGACTGCTAAAAGATGTGCCATATGTGTTAAGAGGCATACCTGTCAGTACATTTGGTGCGTCTTGCTGCAGTCAGAGGTTTCATCAGGGTAGAACTGGAATTACTCCTGTTGATTTTTTTTTTTTAAACAGGAGTCCTCTAATATGGTGCAAGGTAAGATCTGTTAATTTAATATTTACAACATTCTCCTTATTATCAAACCACATGTAATGGAGTACACACCTAGTAGTATAGCAGCAAGTTCAAAAGCACTCCAATGTGTAATATTGTGCAATATATTCCTTATTTACTCTCCCATTATTATAAATTCTCTAGCATAACAGTCAAAAGCATGCATGTACTAGTGCATCTCAAAAAATGAGAATATCACTAAAAAGATAATTAACATCAATAATTTAAGTCAAATAGAGAAACCCACATATTGTAAACTCATTGCAGTATGAATCACAAGGTTTAATATAATACATTTGTGAGCCCTATAACATAAAACCCCTTTAATTTTCAATGATATTCAAATTTTTTGAGATGCAGTAGCATAATCTTCTCTTAAATATATATAAAAAGTCAGTAACATTTTTAAACTTGCGGTTTGTCTCCAGTCCCGGAGTATATGACCAATTTGGATCTCTCTCGGTTTCTCATAATGATCTCTTTAGTCCGTGGCTCGCTTAGCCTGAACAGCTGCGTTCAGCTTCATTTGTCATTTTTACTGAAGATTGAACGTCATAAAAATAAAACTCCCACAAATATGGCACAAGTTAGTTTTTTTCACATTTTGCCCCACTTAGATTTTTTTTCTGGTTTTCCAGTATATTCTATGGTAGAATGAATGACACGATTATAAAGTCCATCTTGTCCCGCAAAATCAAAACCCTCATGTGTCTATGTAGGTGGAAAAATAAAAAAGTTATGGCTATTGGAAGGCCTCAGTGTTTAGGGGTTAATGCAAAAAAAAAAACCAGTATCATAACATATATGTTTTTTCAGGACAGAATAGTGTAGTACATTACACTTTACCAACCTGAAAAAAAACTATTTAGGTTTATTTAAGTATGACTTTACATTTGACCCATTATAGTCTATGATATGTCGAACTATATGTCCCAATACTTTTTTTGATATCAAAACGTATACCTTTGACGTAAGACGGTAGTGTGCCCCAGCACGATCGTATCGTACGCCCGAGAACAGACGTGACATGTCAATAGTGCTTTGGGAGTACGTGCTGATCAGCGCGTGCTTCCAAAACACCCGGTGTATTGAGGCGCATACTGTACATGCTGCAATAAGCCGTGTGAACATACCCTTAACAGTTTTCATGGCAGAACATACTGCGCCGTTCCTACAAGCTAACCACTTAGTTGCCTAAGCTGCAACCAATAAAGTTCATGGTGCAGGACAAATCTTGCAGACAATGAACACTGCTGGGATGAAGCACATGTTACTGTTAGATGGTTACGTAAGGTTAACTCAATAAATCTCGAAATTTCAAGCGGAAAACTTTTGCATGCACGGTTTTCTCCAGCGTGACAGGACAGTATCGCTATCTGCTTAGTCTGTTCATTAAATCTGAAATTCTTCAGCACACCTGTCTGGTTGACATAAATCCTGCTGACCCGCAGATGCACAAACAACTAACCTTAATCGAGTTGGGTGGTCGCTGCTACTTCGGGAGCCACTTGGAGACAAAGATGCACAGTTTTGCAAAGATGCGTTATCATTCTGGGGGAACTTTGTGCTCAGACCAAATCACGATTCCCTCTGTCCAATGACAGTGTTTTAGCACATGTGGAAGTTCATGAACCAAAATCAGTATTTGATGGAAACAAACCATCGATTATTCCTTTGGCCATACAGTTTCCCAACGTTTCTGCCGATAACCAGGATCCTCTTTGTGATCAATGGTGGGAACTGACATCGTATAAACCTGATTTAGAACATCTTTCAAACAGGGAGCCTCCAGCATTTTGGCTGTAGATAAAGAAGATAACTGATCTGAACAACAAGATGAAATTCGGCGTCTTGTCTGATTTCATGTGCACCAGGTTGGCCCCTCCGCATTCTTCAGCGAGTGTCGAAAGGGGTTTTTCACAGGTAAACCTTGACAAAACCAAACAGTGTAACAAACTGTTGTGTGAAACTCATTTCCAAGCAAGCTGTAAGAAGAGGTGGCGGCTGTTACACATGGAGCCCGTCAAACACTATGGTTGAAGATCTAAAACATGGACATTGTCAGAAGAGACATGAAGCCACTGTACAACAACATGCGGCAGATCAGATATTGAACGCTGATGCACTCAAAGTTGTTGACTGCATTGCAATTGATTCTTTAATTAATGGATGTTATGAAACACTGCAGTAGCTTGATTGTAACTTAGTAATGGTGTTTAAATTTGCTTTCAGTTGTCTTGAATTGTCTGGGTTTTGCTGGGGGGGGGGGGGTTTGGTAGAGGGTCTGGGTTTATTCTAAAAACACCAGTGACAACACTGGCTCCTATAGACTAACTGTATGGAACTGACATCAGTAACGTGACCCCCCCAGCAGTCGCATGATGTCTATGGGGGAACTGAATTCAGATAATGGTGGTATAATTATTATTAATATGGTAACTCCAGCAGCTTCCTCATTGTGTGCAGTGACTTGTACAACTGCTGTCTTTTCAGGGGATGTCATGTTGTTAAGTAAGGCAACTTAAAAAAACAGAACACAACAGTTTCCAAGTTGCTGTTAATAAAGTTAACTGTATAACAAAGCAGAAAGATGAGACAGAAAGTTCAACGTCAATGTCTTCTGCTATACAACCCTTTTAAGTAGAAATAATTTTCCATAGCACGCTACACCACAGCCATCCATCACGCCAAGTAGGGAACCTGTTGTTAAAAAGTAGTGGTCCACAGCAGTGAAGGGCCGTTATCTGTTGAGAGAGAGGCCCAAGCTGAAGTTTTGTACCAGGACCCATGGACATTTAGTTACACATCTGAATTCTGAAGAAGTTTTGATTCTCAACAAACTACTGTTAGGTCACTGGACAAGGTTACCTGAACACCAGGGATCACATGACATTTGTGTGGTGGTCATATCATTGGTGCTACTGAGTAAGACGTTCACACCGAAACGCATCAGCCCAGCAGTATATGTATCTGTATATGCCATAGTCCATGGCTGTTCACTATTTTAAGATGACTCAATAAAAGTCAAGTTTTATCTGCATATTAGCTAGCGCTCATCATGGTTATCTACGATGCTGGATATTTATTTCTTCCTATGATCGTGGCTATTTCGACAACAGGAATGGTTGTCTATATTTCGTGCAACGGATCAGCCCTGTGGATCTACTCGGCTGTATGGTAAACTGAATTTATTTCTATCACATCACTGTTGAGTCCATAAGTTACTACAACGGAGCCAGTACTATGGACAGGAATATGGACTTTATCATTTTTTCTAGATATGGACCTGCTGCATTGGTATGAAAGAGGTACGGGGCAGAATTTTTAATACATACATATTAAAAAATTGGATGATTTCCTATTATATTAAAAAAAAATAAAAAATATATAAACTGGACAACACCTTTAATGGCAGCATTACTACATTTATTATACTGTTACATATTAGATGTACTAAATCTCATATATGGCTTCCCCTCTAATATCAGCCGATCGCCTAGTGTGGGAGAAACTGGACATGTGGCGTTCTCCTGGCCTTTATTTAATAAAAGGCTATGTTTGTTAGACAATTGCTTTAAGTGAATATTTGATCTATAACCAAAGAACAGGCAAAGGTTTCTACTAAAGACATTTTATATAGATAAAATAAATATTCTATATAAAGAAATAAGTGCTGTGCTCTGCATATTATCAACGTGATAGCTGTCACTGTGAGTTTCTTAAATCATCACTTATTCTTGAGAAGAATGGAAAGTTACCTGTAACATCATTACAAAGTCTAACAGAACTCAACGGGAAAGCTTGTTAGTCATTTGACTGCCGGCTTTGAAGTCTATATCAAGAATTGCTTCGGCTCTTTAATCCTTTTTAACTATAAGTGAAGATCTTTTCTTACATTCTACATAAACATATCCAGCTCCGTGTTCATCATTCTTGTCTACTTATTTTCTGCTTCATGCTCCAGACCGTACATTCCACTTGTTACATGGCTTTTTTTTCCATCTTCTTCAGAAGACCCAACCCATCCAGAACAGATTTGTCTGCAAACAACTTTGGTTCTATTATATCTGATGTATACTAGTTCGCTTTGATAGGATTATCTTTTTTTTCTCAATTAAAGACCAACATTTACTTCCTGAATTTCCTACATTTACCACTTGGTAGATTTGATTGCCTTTTTACATAGTTTTCATAACTTCCTACATAACTATCTTAACATTTACTGACCTATAAAGGGAATGTGTCATCAAAAAATGACTTATTGTTTAACTCACATTTTTATGTTAAACACATTTTTCAGGAATTTTTGTTATTTTTTTTTTTATTTTCCATATCACTTTCAGTAATTTTTTAATAATTCTTAAGTCCTGCAGTTTTCACTTTGGCCACTCGGCCTTATAATCGTCTGACACTTTCTGTTCTGTAGAGGGAGATTTTCAGTGTCTGCTCATTATCAGCACAAGTAGGGTCAAACTGAAAGGAGACACCATTGTGTACAGATAACACAGAATCCACCAGTCACAAGATGAGATGTCACAGCTCCCTCTCTCCCCTCCCTTCACAGTGAAAACTCTCCTATAGATGTCTATGGGACAGAATCTGTCTCAAGAATCCTATGTGCATGAAGCTGCTGTAAAGTATCTCTCTGACTGCAAGAAAGTCTTCCCCACAATCATATATAGACGGCCAAATAGAGACATCTACAATCAGGAAATAAAAATGACTGAGAGGAAAAGAATATGGATCAGGGGCTTGATTTAATAAGTAAAAAAAAAAAATTGGCGACAGATTCCCTTTAATTCTTTCAAAAGCATTGGTGTCAGATTGGTTTTCATGTTGCTATTGGTACCAGTGAGGGTGGAGGAGAGTCTGATGTGTTGAGGTAATGAGTTCCATTGGATGGGGAATGCACAAGAGAAATCTTGTAGACAATTGTGTGAGATGACAAAAGAAGAGCAGAGACGAAGGTTCTGTGAGGAATGGAGATTGTGTGAGGAGAAGTATCTGGAGTTTAAGGCAGAGATGTATGCGGGAGGAGGATGGGTAAGGGAGAGCCTTGTAAGTCATAGTTAGTCATTTGAACTTAATTCGCTGGGCAATAAGTAGCCAGTGATTGGCATTGTTACTATTTTCTTGTATACTACCTATTACAACCTGTTCTTAAATTCCATAGTAGGTTGATTCCCAAGTGAAAGGTCAATGATTCAAATCGAGGTTCAGCCATTAAGAAGGTTTCCAAAGAAAAGAGAAACAGCATCATATAACTCATCGATAGTGGTCTTTCAGCCAATAAAATCGGCAAACTGCATCATGTGAGGCCATGACACTTGGAAGAATACGAAATTAAGTTCATCCAGTCATTCTAAATGCAAGAGGTGGACATCCAGGCAAAATATCAGAGTCAACAAGTCAGCTCCTCAGGTCTATCAGTTCTGGCTCAACATGCAGGTTTGAAGGTTATAAGGCTTTCTCCCACTCAGTTATTTTAATAACTTTTTTTTACCTTTTCAACGAGATACATTAGGCCAGGGGTGCACAACATTTTCTGGTCCAAGAGACAAATTGTCATGTTATACCTCTCCCAGGGGACGTACTAACCTTTAGAGGAGTATTCCCCTTCTAAGATCTTTATGGCACTTCAATTTTAAATACCTAACAAGGCTGAAAGGTCTTGGTTCAATGGTAAGGACTTCGACAGATCAGAAGGCTGTCCCCTGCTGCAGACTGAGGAAATCAGGCGACTATTTTTATTGTACTTTTGGGAGTTACAGAAATGGCTATAACTACAACTATAACTAGAGAGAGCAGACATCCATAGCCTTATTTCCAACTCATCTTCTGGTATCAAAACTATCAAGTATATCTTGTGAATCTGCCAGGATTGTGTCAGAAAGAAATACTGCATTAAGGATAAAATCCCGAGATACTGCAAGAACAGTTTTTACTGGATTGTACATTTAGGTAGTTTAAAATGGCTTATAAACCCCAAAAAAACCCTTTTCCCCTTTGCATTTTTTCCCCCATAAGTCCCAAGCCACACGGGCCCCACCGAAAAAAGGCCAGCCACACATTTTGCTCCCCAAAAAAAGGGTGCCAGCCATAAATCCCCACCATAACATTTGCAAGTTATAAATTTCCCACCAAACATTTCAACCATAAAGGCCCCCCAACCCACATTTGCCTTTTGTAAAATTTCTCACCAAAACCCCATCCCTTCCCAAACCCCATAGTGCCAGCCATACAGAGCTTTCTTTTAAAAATTTCCAGCCACACAGTGCCCAACAAAAAACATTTCCCATTTTGTAAAAATCCCCCACCATACACCTCCCTTTAACAGTCCCAACCTTTTGGATGCAGCTGCAAAGATAAAATTTTGGCTTTCTGAATTTAGAGGACGAGACAAAGCATTTTTGGGGGGAATGATAGTATTTGGGGCCCCACAGAGGGGATATAGCGGCTGCTTTTTTGGTACCCCCTTGGGTGTTGGGCTTTTTTTTTTAATGTTATTTTTACATTACTTTTTCATTTTTATCATATCAGGTATTAAAAAAAAAAAGTAGCAAAAGTAAAATAAGTTTTCTATTTTTTTTAATTTTGAGTCAATGTTCTGTCAAAAAAAGGGGAAACATAAAGGTGAAAAAAAAAAAAATTTAATTCTTGGGGGGCGGGGTTTGGTTTTTGGGCCCTTTTTAAAGTTTTTTTTGTAATTTTTTTTATTTTTGGGGTCTTTTTTTAAATTTAACTTTATTGTGGCCTACCCTCTTTTTTCCCATAATTTGTTTTTTTTTTTTCCATTTTTACTGGACTCATTTTGTACCCCCCGTGGAAATTACAGCTGCTGAAATCATAAAAGAGCTGGGCCAATGTGTCTGATTAAAAACCCCAGATCCTAAAATTCCTGGGGTCCCAGTGATCACTTTGATCACCAGGCTCAAATGTATGTAAAACTTTTGGGAAAAAAAAAAGGATCTTAACTTTTTCATCCCTGCCTTCTCGGGTAAAAAGAGCCCAGCTGCCACTAAAACTTGCAAAACTTAATAATCACCACACAGATGTTTATAGTCTGCAGGCAGTCGTCTTGTAGTTACACAATACAGATATTTCTGGCACAAGACCCTTAATAAAGATTTGCTTTTTGAAATTTAATAAAGAAATGGGTTTTTGATTATTGTTGGAAAACCCCTTAGGGTGCTTTCACTTGAAACTTTTTTTTTTTGGTTTCCCGGTTTTTCAGATCCCTTTTAAATTTAAATTTGATGTACAATCTTTGCACAAAAAAACACATCCAAAAAAATTACTTAAAAAAACACCCCAAAAAATAAAACGCACTGTGTTTAAAGCACCCCCTTTTGCCCAGGGCTTCTGGCACATTGACCACTGAATTTTAAAAAAATAAAAATGGCAAAAAAAAAAACTTGTTTTTTATTTAATACTTTTTTTCTTTATCAAAAAAGTATAAAACCAAATATAAAAGGGGTTTAAAAATTTTTGCCGTGATCTCATTTTAAAAACCTTTTTGCTCCAGCTCTTCAGCTCTGTGTGCTCCCAAGGGGGCCCTGTTTTTGATTTGTTTGAATTGAAAATATGTGACCCAGCAGGATGACATCACCAAAGGCCCTTTTCCCCTTGTAGCAAAGAAAGGGGCCCGTTTATGTTGTAGAAAAATGTAAGTTTGCTACCATCTTTAAACTCAAAGGTTTTAAAACTTTTGCCTTCCCCGGAAACCCCAAAACCCGTAGATTTTTTTTTTCTTTATCAAAAGCACAAACCCCTTGAGGTTTTTTTTTTTTATTTTTTTTGCACTGTTTGATAATTTCTTAGGGGCCAAAAGAGGACCGGAGTAGAAAAAGGAAAAACACCTGGGGTTTTTAAAACACAGTAGCTGGCCCGAGGGAGAAGTGATGTCTGAGCATGTGCGACCAGGACAAGGGGAGGGTTTACAGCCCTGGTCTATTCCCCCGGAGACCAGCTCTACACTATGGATCACTAAAGGGGCAGCTAAAACAAAAAACGGCAGAAAACGGTTCTCATTGTCACAATGGCAAAATGCTTCACCTTAACTTAAAAAGGCCTCTAAACGCTTCAAAGCCCCAAAAAAATGGATACTGATCCATTCCGCCGGGGACAGGGTCCCAGTCTGCTTCATAAGTGGTATCCTTCGTTCCAGCTGTTTGCTGGTGTGGAAAGGCCCGCGGTCAGTAAACCCGGTACATACTGGTGGGGGGTGGGCCTTTTATTGAAGGGATTTGGGGAAAAAGTGATATACCCCGGGACACCCGACCCCAGGGTAATAAAAATATTTCCCAAGAATCCCCCAAAACAGAAATTTTTATTTTGTTTGATATTTCAGGCCCCCCTCAAAAAAAATCGCTCCTTAACACCTCTTGAGGGGGATCCCCAAAATTTTTATCAAATTTGACATTGGAAAACACCTGATCCCCCATCATTCGAGGGAAAAGGGTTTACTGAAAAAAACACGCATATACCCCCCATGGAAAGTGTTTGTTTGCCACTACCCCAAAAAAATTTTTACCCTTTGGGGTTTGTTGGGTGCATTTTTTCGCATCTTTCCCAACCCTTCCCTTTATTAATCAATTGACATTTTGGGTTTTTCCTCAGATTACGTTTGTGTGCTCTGACCTATGTCTTAATCCCCATCGGGCTTCCCCCCGCCCCCCCCCCCCCCTGTCTTTTTTTTTTCTCTCTCTCCTTTTTTCTCCTCTTTTTTTTTTTCTTTTTTCTATACCCCATTTTTTTCTAGTCAAATTTTACTTTTAAAAATTAGTAGGCTTGTGCAATTTCCCGTTCAATGAAAAAACCATATTGATTGAAGCTTTACATGACATGTTTCATGTTACTATACTTATAATATTTTTGTTATAAATAGCTGTTTATGGTTACCCTTTGTACGTAGCCATTTTATTTTTCAGGTCCATTGACTGTTTCTAACAAGTTTCTTCATTCGGTGCTTGTATACTGTTTCATATCATTTGTATTACCCAATGAAGCTTTTGGAATCCGAAAAAAAAGGTGCAGAATTTTTAATAATGATGAATGGTGAAAACGTTTATTATTCAATTTACAAACTTCCCACGTCAATTTTACTTCGCGGCAAAACCCCTTTAAGGCTTATCCCACTTTTTAAAGAAGTCCTTTGACATGGAAACACGCTCATCCTCAAGGTTTGTTTAGAACGTTCGTAGTATTAGTCCTTAGACCAAACGCCAAACTGAAGCCAGTGATTGGGTCACGGTCACGTGAGCAATGATTGTGATGTCACTGCTAAGGGACTGGTGGGGAAAGAGGGCCGTACAGGTTAGTTTTTTATCTTTTTTTTTTCAAGAACATTCCATTCCAATCTATATTCCAATCCATAAGAAAATAGAAATATTGTTATAAATATTGTTAATTGTTACAAATGAGAAAGGTGAGGTTTCAAGGCCTTTTCATACATGAACAAAATAAGAAAAATTATTTACAAATAAACTTCCGTACAGGTTTGGTTCTGGCAAATGTGTGATATAAGCAATGGAACGGTAAAAGAAAAAACCCAGCAGGAACAAGAATAGTTCTCAGATTAACCTGAATTCTCACCATCATTCGTCTTCCATCATTTTCCTGTGAAAACTCAGAGCTGAAGGAAAGCAAAGGTTATGGGTAGAAGTCAAACAAATAATTTTGTTTAGTTGTTTGATTACAGTGTGTGCAGAATTATTAGGTAAGTTGTATTTGAGAGGATTCTTTTTTATTACTGAACAACAACTATGTTCTCAATCAACCCAAAAGACTCATAAATATCAAAGCTTAATATTTTTGGAAGTTTTTTTTTAGATTTGGCTATTTTAGGAGGATATCTGTTTGTGCAGGTAACTATTACTGTGCAGAATTATTTGACAACTTAATAGAAACCAAATATATACCCATCTCACTTGTTTCTTTTCACCAGGTAAACCAATATAACAACAGACAATTTAGAAATAAACATTTCTGAGATTGAAAAACAAAACCAAAAACAAATCAGTGACCAATATCGCCACCTTTCTTTACGAGGACACTCAAAAGTCTTCCATCCATAGATTCTGTCAGTTGCTTGATCTGTTTACGATCAACATTGCGTACAGCACCACACAGCCTCCAGACACTGTTCAGAGAGGTGGACTGTTTTCCCTCCCTGTAGATCTCACATTTTATGAGGGACCATAGATTCTCTATGGGGTTCAGATCAGGTGAACATGGGGGCCATGTCATTATTTTTTCTTCTTTTAGACCTTTACTGGCAGCCACGCTGTGGAGTATTTGGATGTATGTGATGGAGCATTGTCCTGCATGAAAATCATGTTTTTCTTGAACGATACCGACTTCTTCCTGTATCACTGCTTGAAGAAGGTGTCTTCCAGAAACTGGCAGTAGTTTTGGGAGTTGAGCTTCACTCCATCCTCAACCCGAAAAGGTCCCACAAGTTCATTTTTGATAATACCAGCCCATACCAGTACCCCCCCTCCACCTTGCTGGCACCTGAGTTGGAATGAAGCTCTCTGCCCTTTACTGATCCAGCCTCGGGCCCATCCATCTGGCCCATCAACAGTCACTCTCACACTCTCTTCATCAGTCCATAAAACCTTATAAAAATCAGTCTTCAGATATTTCTTGGCCCAGTCTTGACGTTTTATCTTATGTTTCCTGTTCAAAGGTGGTCATTTTTCAGCCTCCACTACCTTGGCCATATCCCTGAGTATCACACTCCTTGTGCTTTTTGATACTCCAGTAACGTTGCAGCTCTGAAATATGGCAAAACTGGTGGCTAATGGCATCTTGGCAGCTTCACGCTTGATTTTCCTCAATTCATGGGCAGTTATTTTGCGCCTTTTTTTTCAACACACTTCTTGCAACCCTATTGGCTATTTGCCATGAAACACTTGATTGTTCAGTGATCAGGCTGCAAACGTTTGGCAATTTCAAGACTGCTGCATCCTTCTGCAAGACATCTCACAATTCTTGACTTTTCAGTCCGTCAAATCTCTCTTCTGACCCATTTTGCCAAAGGAAAGGAAGTTGCCTAATAATTAAGCACATCTTATATAGGGTGTTGATGTCATTAGACCACACCCAGTGTCGGACTGGGGGGTCTGGGGCCCACAGGGGAGTTGATCTTGGGGGGCCCACCCTACTGTACATGAAAATATTACCGGCCTCTCGGACATAAACGCGCCCATTTTACCACATAATACAGTGTGCAAAACAGAACTGTATTGTGTAGTACAATAGCAAGAGAGTCACATATCTATCTTACACATTTGTCAGTCTAACATATCATAGACACAGGGCTAAGTAGCTCCATCCATATCCACCTCCACCCACATACAATATCCTACTCCACCCACATACAATATCCCCCTCCATGTTTCCCTTGGTCACACACCTCACCACCTTCTAAAATACACACCAGCAAGAAAGTAAAAGTGTAACTCCTATCACAGGGTCAATCAGGGACACATGTACGCTGGCATTATACCAGCGCCGATATAACCTACAACACCGCCATATAGAGACCACATAGAGGTCAGACACCAGCTCAGGTATAACTTACAACACCACCATATAGAGACCACATAGAGGTCAGACACCAGCTCAGGTATAACCTACAACACCGCCATATAGAGACCACATAGAGATCAGACACCAGCTCAGATATAACTACAACACCGCCATATAGAGACCACATAGAGGTCAGACACCAGCTCAGATATAACCTACAACACCACCATATAGAGACCACATAGAGGTCAGATACCAGCTCAGGTATAACCTACAACACCGCCATATGGAGACCACATAGAGGTCAGACACCAGCTCAGGTGTAACCTACAACACCACCATATAGAGACCACATAGAGGTCAGACACCAGCTCAGATATAACCTAAAACACGACCATATAGAGACCACATAGAGATCAGACACCAGCTCAGGTCACATCACATTACAGTGAATACAGCACTGATCCAATATAGAAGTAAAATAACCCCTGAAATCAGGTACTCACCGGAGACGTCCTATCTGAGGAGTCGTTCTCTTCTTTCATGAGTTGTTCTTATTCCCTTTTTCCTCTGCATCCGTTCCACACCGCCATGATGACTTTTCCCGGCCACAGCTCATCCCTGCAGAAATTACACACAAATATCTTAGAATCCTCAATTTTCCAGCATTTCTTTACCTATTCCCACCTCTGTACAAACTTCCCAGGGGTGGTAGAGTGGGTACAAGCCATAACTTAGAGGCCTAGTATCCTAAGGGGTTGAAGGGTGGGGAAAGGACTAACCCTCTGGAGATAATGCTACAACTATGGGCTGCTGCCCTCTCAATTATATTACCAGGTAGGTAGACAAGACCCTAGGTAGGTAGGCAAATAGGCAAGGCCCCAGTCTGTAGGTAGGTGGTTTCTCCCAGTTAGGTAAGCTGTAGGTAGTTAGGGTCCCCTTTATATAGGCTGCAAGCAGTTAAGGCCTCCTTTAGGTAGTTTGCAGGCAGTTAGGGGTCTCCTTTAGGTAGTGTGCAGGAAGTCATGCCCCCCCCTTTAGCTACTGTGTAGGTAGTCAGGGCCCCTTTAGGATTTAGGTAGCCAGGGCCCCCTTTGTAGTCAGGGCCCCCATTAGGTAGTCAAGGCGTCCCTTTAGGTAGTCAGGGGCCCCCCTTGTAGTCAGGGCCTCCCTGTAGGTAGTCAGGGCCCCCTTTAGGTAGCCAGGGCCCCCCTTAGGTAGCCAGGGCCCCCCTTGTAGTCAGGGCCCCCTTTTAGGTAGCCAGGGCCCCCCTTGTAGTCAGGGGCCCCCTGTAGGTAGCCAGGGACCCCTTTGTAGCCAGAGACCCCTTGTAGTCAGGGCTCCCCTTGTAGTCAGGGCCCTCTTTGTAGTCAGGGCCCCCCCCCCTTGTAGCCCGGGCCGCCCTGTAGGGCGCCAGGGCCCCCGGGTAGGTAGCCAGGGCCCCCTGTGGTAGTCAGTGGCCCCCTGTAGGTAACCAGGGCCCCCTTTGTAGCCAGGGCCCCCTTTGTAGCCATGGAGCCCTTGTAGTCAGGACTCCCCGTGTAGCCAGGGCCCTCGTGGTAGTCAGGCCCCCCCCTTGTAGCCAGGGCCCCCCTTAGGTAGCCAGGACCCCCTTTTAGGCAGTCAGGGGCCCCCTGTAGTTAGCCAGGGCCCCCTTGTAGCCAGGGCCCTCTTTGTAGCCAGGGCCCTCTTTGTAGCCAGGGCCCCCCTTGTAGCCAGGGCCCCCTTTTAGGTAGCCAGGGCCCCCCTTGTAGTCAGGGGCCCCCTTGTAGTCAGGGGCCCCCTTGTAGCCAGGGCCCCCCTTTAGGTAGACAGGGCTCCCCTTTAGGTAGCCAGGGGCCCCCTAGTAGTCAGGGGTCCCCTTGTAGTCAGGAGCCCCCTGTAGGTAGTCAGGGGCCCACTGTAGGTAGCCAGTGCCCCTTTTGTAGTCAGGGCCCCCCTTGTAACCAGCCCCCCCCCCTCCTTGTAGCCAGCCCCCCCCACCCTTGTAGCCAGGCCCCCCCCCCTTGTAGCCAGGGCCCCCTGTAGGTAGCCAGGGACCCCTGTAGGTAGCCAGGGACCCCTTGTAGTCAGGGCCCCTTTTGCAGTCAGGGCCCCTTTTGCAGCCAGGGCCCCTTTTGTAGCCAGGGCCCCCCTTTGTAGCCAGGGACCCCCTTGTAGCCAGGGACCCCTTGTAGCCAGGGCCCCCCTGGGTAGCCAGGGACCCCTTGTATTCGGGGCCCCCCCTTGTAGCCAGGGCCCCCCTTGTAGCCAGGGCCCCCCCTTGTAGCCAGGAGCCCCCTTGTAGCCAGGGCCCCCCCTTGTAGCCAGGGCCGCCCTAGGTAGCCCGGGACCCCTTGTAGACTGGGCCCCCCTGGGACCAAGGGCCCCCCCTTGTAGCCAGGGGACCCCCTTGTAGCCAGGGACCCCTTTAGTCAGAGCCCCACATTGTAGCCAGGGACCACATGTAGTCAGAGCCCACCCTTGTAGCCAGGGACCCCTGTAGCCAGGGACCCCCTGTAGTCAGAGCCCCCCTTGTAGCCAGGGACCCCCTGTAGCCAGGGACCCCCTGTAGTCAGAGCCCCCCCCTTGTAGCCAGGGACCCCCTGTAGTCAGAGCCCCCCCTTGTAGCCAGGGACCCCCTGTAGCCAGGGACCCCCTGTAGTCAGAGCCCCCCCTTGTAGCCAGGGACCCCCTTGTAGCCAGGGACCCCCTGTAGTCAGAGCCCCCCCTTGTGGCCAGGGACCCTCTGTAGTCAGAGCCCCCCCCTTGTAGCCAGGACCCCCCTGTAGTTAAAAAAACAAAACAACAAACAGCCACTTACCTGGCTCGGGCTCCTGCTCCGGCCGCCGGCTCTGTACTGCCACCCTGCATCGGCGGCGCGGTGAATTGACGTCACCGCGCCGCCTACGTCAGCAGTAGGGGCCGGCGCCCGGCAGGCTGAACGCCTAGCGTCTTCAGCCTGCCGGGGGAGAGCAGCGGAGCACAGCGCTAGTGGTGCTGTGCTCTGCTGACACCGCGCAGCCCCGGGAGTTGGGGACATCAGTCCCCGGCTACCGGGCCGGTCTCTGGGCGCTCGGGATGCAGGTCCCGGGTGCTCAGGGACCGGATGCGCGGACGGGCTCCGGGGAGCGAAGGCACTGCCTCCGGGGCCCCCAGCGGCAACATGTATAAAAAGGATGATGTGATCAAAATACTCTTTTGCCTAATAATTTTGCACACAGTGTATATTTGGACGGTAATGAGAATAGTGTCATCACCTGATTTATTTCTTTTGATCTACAAGATTTGTCTATAAAAAAAATCTACTTGTAAAATAATTTTGGTGTCTTTTTTTCTTCCTGCCTAAAGATGTCTACATGTTCCAAATGCATTACATTGTTTAGTTGTTTAAGGAGAACATCTGCATACAGCCAAAGCTTCTGGGCCCCTTCACATATTACCCGTTCCTATCCTATACCAAATTATTGGGCCCCTCTATTAAGTTTGACAAAGGCCCCTGACAGCAGCACTGCCAGTACTGTGCTGAAGTCACTCCCAACACCTCCATTACTAACACTAGGGGCCACATGTATGTAAACTGTCCAGGCCTAAAACTCAATTTGTTGCCCATAGCAACCAATCAGAGCGCCCCTCTCATTTTTCCAGAGCACTATATGAAATGAAAGGGGCACTCTGATTGGTTGCTATGGGCAATAAAGTGAGTTTTAGAACTAGATAGTTTTCATATATGTGGCCCTAGATCTCTCCTCAATTCACTTCAATGGGAGTTTTGAAAACAGTCGAGTGAGTCTGCTTAACTATTTTCGGAAACTCCCAGAGAAGTAAATGGAAAGGACATCTGTAAGCTGCTCTACCCTATTCACATGCACAGTCGGCTCACAAATATGTGAGAGCGACTTGTGCAGCACATTTTACTTTGTGGTAAAACTCCTTTAATGCTGGTCTGCACAAGAATAGCAGCAAAAGCTTAATGCATATGTAAATTATAAGATGGATAGAGACATATAGAAAAACATAGATTTAAAAGAATAAAACAAAACTGCAGACATGTAGAACCTTGGACTGCTGAACCCTTCAATTTTTAGTATAGTATTGTTACTTGCCA
>JAODAL010054181.1:0-24795 GCA_025379985.1 Phyllomedusa bahiana | reverse complement strand
CCCTGATATGTATGGATGATTGAAACATTTGGGGGGGGGAATGGGAAATAACGGGGGTTTTTTTTTTTGGGGCAAGGTTTGGGGACAGGAACCCCTTTCGGGGGTTACCCGTATCTCCCCAGTTGGTAGGGTTACTGGGGTTTATGGGCCAGGTTTTGTATACCTTTCCCCCCCTGGGGGTTTTTTTGTTTCTTCCCACTTTTTTGTGGAGTTTTTTTGAGATAGACTCATTATATTTTAATTATTAAAAAAGTATTTTTAGGACCGTTTTTTCCTCTTTAAACTGCTTTGTGATAAAATACAACTACACCCCCCCTGCGTTTTTAAAGGTATTTTTACACGTTGTGTTTAATTCTCCGAAAACCCCTTTAAATAAAAAAATGTCCTAATCTCCCCAAAACATTCTTGTTGGGAAAAACAGGGCCCCCCCTTTTTCTGGGTGATTCGCCATCAATTCAATGGTTTCATTTTTCCTCCAAATCCTTTTTTCAGTGATTAGGACAGACCCCCTTTGAGATCCTATAATGGCCCCCCATAGTGACCCAGCCCAAAAAATTTTTAAGCCTCAAATTGTGAAATTTGGCCCCAGCCCTGGGGCCCTTTTTTACATAAAAAACCTCACAAAAAAACACCTTTTTAAAAATTTGATTTTTTTGAGAAATTTTTAACTCTCCTGACTCCCCCCAAACGGTGAGGCCGTCTGCCGTCTGCACTATTAACACGGAGGTCCGCTGCAGAGCCGACTTCAGTGGGTGGGTGAGCCCCCAGGCGGCGCCGTATCTATTAACATGGTAAAATGCCTTTGACCAGCAACAAAAACACGTGCTGAAGCAGAGTGCGGAAAGCGGATTGTGGGGTAAGACCTCCACCCTTCCCTCTACCTTCAAACCTGGTACTTCCCCCTCCGTTGAGTGCGGCCCCAATTTAAATTCATTTGGAAATCTGGTGGTTGAGTTCCTGTTCCACCCGGTGCCCTTTTTCTTGGCATTCATTTCTGTTTTACTAACGTGTGGAGGAAATGGTCCTGTTCTTTTTTCCCTTTTGTCCGTGCTCCATACTCCATGTCCTTGAATAACCTACATCTGGTCAAGTCTTCCGTACCTCCTTTGTACAATTCAAAGGAATATTTGTCCAGCTTTTTTTGTACATGAAGTTTTTTATAGTTTAATTCAAAAAACCCAAATTTTTAAAATGGGGATGGAACCCCACCTTCTTTGTTTTCTTTTTTTTAATTTGTATTAAATGGGTTGTTCAATAAGGATTGCTAGTATTTTAAAAGATTTTTTCAAAAACAATCTTTTGCTATGGTCCAAAAACAGTGCCTCCTTTCCCCCTGTTTCTGACGCCCACCCACCTTGACCCAAATCTTGACAATTGTGAAAAAACAAATGTCGTTAGAAACCACTTTTTTTTTACAATAGGCCCTGTAGCTAGCTGCATTTCACAAAAAAATGCCCCCAAAAAATTAAAAACATGCCCCTTGAGCATTTTTTAAAATTGTGAAGAAAAAATGTCTGTTAGAAAAAACATTTTTTTTTTATAATAGGACTTATATAGCTGCATGTCCACACAATGTCCCCAAAAATTCAAATAAGACCCTTGGGACCCTTTTGAAATTGGAAAAAACAAATTCTTTTAGAAAAAAACTTTTTTAGAATAGGCCCTGTAGTATTGCTGCATTTCAAAGAACATGCCCCCAAAAAATTAAAAAAAGACTTCTCAGCCCTGTTAAAATTGTGGGGAGAAATTCCCACTTGAACCACTTTTCTGTTCCAAAAGGGGACCTGATTTACTGTATCTCAAGCCCCATCCCCAAAAAAAATTTATAAAAATGACTTTTATCCCACTGTTAAAAATTGTGGGGAGAAATGCCATTTAAAAAACCCACATTTCTTTTCCCAAAGGACCATGATTATAGCTGTATTCAAGAAACATGCCCCCAAAAAACCATTACAATGCGAAAAATTCTAAAGAAAAGTGAAAAAATGGAATAGGGTTTTTTGTCAAAAACCCCTTGCGTTTTTACAGTCCCTCCGAAAAACCCACAAAATGAACTGGGGGGAAGAAAAAAAAAATTGCGTGGAAATGATCTTTTTAAAAAAAAGTTTTAAAAGGGGCCCATTTCTGTTTGAAAGGAATGGGGAAGTAACCGGAACTAATCGGTGACATCGGCAATTGGGGCCACAACTCATCAGAGACCCTCCCTCATTCATCTTGATGAAAGTCAAACGTTTCACATTATCTGTGGAAACCAGTGCTTTTGTTGTAATGACTCCTCAGTGTGTGAAGGTCCGCTCAGATATGACGCTGGTGGGGGGCGGGCAACACCTCTTGGGGGCGAGCGAACTCGGGCCATTTCCCCTTTTTGGATCCAAATTCTTTTTTGGTCCGAACACATACAAAAACATGGGTTGTTAAACGAATAGTCTGCCCCATGCTTATCTGGTCTCTGTGTGTTGTTTTGGTGCCCTGCTTCATGCTTTTGTGAGGTGGAAAATAAATTGCCAGAGGCCCCATTAGGGTTCGGGCCCCTTGCCTCTGCTCCCGCTACAGTTCTTGGCACTCTACTGCTGCCCCGTCGCTGACGTCGTTCCCCCGTGACATTGAAGAAGTAAGCAGACAAAAACAGATGCTCCGTTGATCAATAGAAAGGTCTCCTTTCCTGATTTTACTCTTTTTTTTGGGGGGGTAAAAGGAAAGTGTGAGTTTTGTTTTTTCCGGGGATCCAGGAGGGGGCCACCCGTACGATTTCATTTTGATGGCCTTAATGGAGGATCATGGGGGGAGGAAATGGAGCATCCAAGCACCATGTGAGGAGGGGCCTGTTTTCCCCAACCCTTTGGGGTCGGGGGGCACTAGAAAACTCTTTCCTCACCCGCCTCAAATTCCCCCAAACCCTCTTCCAAAGGCAGGGACGTCGGTAACGTCGGTGTCTGGAATACCCCCCTTCCTCTGCTTCCCCGGACAGCTTCAACACGCCCTGACTTGCCTAGATGATCCCCCCTAAAGGCTGGGGGCGCCCCCTTGCACTAGCCCGGAAAACCCCAAACCCCTGTAAGAAGACCGAAAAAATTTTTGAGACTGTCGGACCTTTTGGATTCGACAGAGAGAAAGGCTCCGTGCCCGCATCTGTGTCCGTTTCCTCCGTCGCTGGTGGGCCCGATGTTTCAGAGTTCCAACGTTTTGTTCCGAATAAATCCCCCGATGATCTGCTGACAAGGGCATTGTCCCACTAACTTTTTGGGGGTTTCTTCAAACTGGCAAGGAGGGTGCAAAACCCTTTCCCCTGTCTACCTTCGGTGGCTAAACCCCGAGGTCCGCACCGTGCTTGTGGGCCTGTGTCACTTCGTACTGCGTAATGGCATTGGCTGTGCCAACGTGGAGCGTGGAGGGGGGAAATTTTCCAAGTTTTTCCATGTCAAAAATAACAGTTAGGGGGGGCCCAGCTGACGCTGAAAACCATCAGGGGGGACAAGGGTTTTGGGGGAACGGGGGGAAAAAAGGCGAATCAGCCCTCACCCTTTCCCTCAGCGGGCGCCAGACCCGGGTAGCACTTTAGAATTTCTGGACGACGGGTTCTGACATGTCCCAGGAAAGGGGATGTGCTCCAGCCAAACCGTCTTAAGGGTGGCCCAGCAGATTTCGCCCTTATCCCCCAACCACCTTGCCTGGCACAAGGTTTTTGGGGTCACCCAGCCAGCGCTCGGTCCGTTGCAGAGACCTTCCACAGCCCCTGACCTGTGTGTGGACGGTCTCCAAGAAGATTAATTTTCAACACGGCCGGTTTCTTGAGCACGTGAGCCCCAAGGCCCTTGGGGAAAGGCCCCTGCACCACCCCTGGGGTTTTAAAGAGCGTGCGCCGAGCCGAGGCCCCCCGTCACCCCAGAGACATCCACCCAGCTCACCCAGTGGCTGTCAAAGGATTATAGCGCCTTTCCCTTCTTACTAGTATGTGTCGGGGGTCGAGGGATTTTTCCCGGGCCCCAAGATGCAACAACGCGTTTGAAATTTTAGATGACATGTGGCTGCCAGGGAAGGGAAGGTTTTTTCTGCAAAGAAAGCCTGCTCGGCATCTGGTTTTTTGGGGGCAGGCAGGGCATGACGGGGCGGAACCCATCTGTGTCCACCAGACGGAAAGGCAACTTTCCAAGGCCAAAACCCTGGCAATCCCGAATTCAGGCTTTTGGCTTTGGGATGGTTTGGGTTAAATGTTTCTTCTGCCCCAAACTGGGAAAACAGAAGGCTGGCGCTAGACTTTCGCTGTACGGCGTGCAGGTCTCAAAATGGCAGAAAGGAAAAAGGGGTAGGATGGGTCTCTGGGGTGTGGGGTATCGGCGACGGTGGAGGCGAGCGGAGGCTATCCCCGATCATGACCTTTGAGAGACATGGGCAGCTGAGGAAAGTTGTTGGGGGGGGGTGGGGGAGGGACAGGGGGTGACGTGGTTGGGGAAACCCGGCATCGGTGTGGCCTTTTTTGGCCAAGGTTTTGCCCTCCTTCAAAATCATGCCACGTCATGGCTAGACTGTGGTGGTGGTTTTAAAAACCCCCAAGATTTTGCCTTACTTAGGTTTTCGGCAAAAAGGGGGCATATGACATCACTGGGTGAAAACAGAGCTGCCAAAGAAGGCCCCGGGAGAGGTCCTGGCCTTTTTTACGGCGATAAGCGAGGGCGGGGTTTCCCCTGACCCTGGCTGGGGAAACATTCAGCGGTTCTGGACGCCTCTCCTTTTTGAGGCGGGGGCCGTTTGACACTACCCCATCGTCTTCCCCCTCTCCCGGATGAAACGCTCGCAGCAAAATTTTGCGGAAAAGACCCGTTGGGAATCCGCAATTCGTCATATCATCATCATCAACACAGGTAATTGGTGTCCTACTTTCTGCATCCAGGGCTGCGGGCTACAAAACAAAGGCCTGCAAGGCGTTGCCGACCGCCCCGGGATTTTTGCCGATTGACCCGCTCCCCTTTCCTCCCCTGTGGCTAGTAACTGGGGAGAGCGACAAAATCATCCTCTTTGGCCTCTGAACTTTTAAAGCCTTCTGACCCCAACCGCATTTTTTTTCATCAAAGAGGGCTTCAGAAAATGGATTATCCACAGTGGTGGGTAACGATTGACATTTGGGCTGCCCTTTGCTTATGTTGGCGGATGATGATGATGCGATGAGACTTTGTGTCCGTGACGGGAGGGGGAGGAGGTTTAAGCTTCTGGACAGGTTTGCATTAACCACTGAAGAAAAGATTGGCGACGGGTTCGTTATGAGATTCCAGGGCCCTGACCCAGCGATGACAGGCCTGCGGTCCTGCAACGACGATCCGCTGGCACGTGTTGTCGCCCCGCAGTGGAAAAGCCCTTCTCTCGTACCCCTACCCCATGTCCTACCCCCCTCTTTGCTCGTTCCCCCTGCAATTTTGCTCCTGTTTACAAAAAAATAAAAATTTGAGAAAGGGAGGAAAGTTTTGGAAAGTCTCTTTTAAAAAAACGGCAAACAAGATATTCTCAAATCCCCCAAACAAAAAAAAATTGCTGTATTCCCAATTTTTAAATGCAAAAGGGGCCTCTTCAACAAAAATGGCTGCACCAAAATGAAAAAAAAACCCATTGAAAGGTATACGGTAATAAAAAAGGGGGTTTTGCACCCAAAAAATACACCCCGGGGACTACATAATTGCTGTATTTAAAAATTTAAAGGGAAGGGGACCCCTATCAAAAAAGCTGGACTGCCCAAAAGTGAAAAAAAACACCTTTGGGAAAAGTATCGGATAAAAAACGGTATTTTTTGCACCTAAAAATACACCCGCGGTGACGCAAAAATTTCGTATTCAAATTTAAATGCAAAAGGGGCCTCTATAAAAAAGCTGGGTGCCCAAAAAGGAAAAAAAAAACCCAATTTAAAGTTACGGATAATAAACGGGATTTTTTGCACCCAAAAAAAAAAACCGCTTTTACGAAAAAAATTGCTGTTTAATTTGTGCAAGGGGCCTCTTAAAAAAAAGTGGACGCCAAAAGTGAAAAAAAACCTTTTAAAATTTTTTCGGTAAAAGGTATTTTTTCACCTAAAAATACCCTGCGGGTGACGACAAAATTGCTGTATTCAAATTTAAGTACAAGGTGCCTCTAACAAAACGGACTGCCCAAAGTGGAAAAAACACCCATCTGAAATTATCGGGTAAAAAACGTATTTTTGCCCCAACAAATACACTCGGGGAACAAAATTGTGTTTTCAAATTAAGTGCTAGGGGCCAAAACAAAGCTGGACGCGCCCCAAAAAGAAAAAACACCCATCTGAAAGGTTTTGGGTAATAAAGTATTTTTTTACCTAACAAATAACCCGCGGTGACACAAAATTGCTGTATTCAAATTTAAGTGCAAATTGCCTCTATCAACAAAGCTGGACTGCGGGAAAATGAAAAAAAAAACCTATTGAAAGGTTTTTAGGGTAATAAAAGTGGAGTTTCACCTAACAAATAACCGAGTTACTTTGAAAAAAATCTGTATCCCAATATAAATTCAGGTGCCCAACATAAAGTAAAATTTCAAAAAAAATGTAAAAAAAACCCTTAAAGCAATGTTTAAAAAAAGTAAAGTCTGGGGTGCTAATATCAAGTATCCTTTAAAGAGCTTGTTTGTTCGCCCCCACCCCCCCCCCCGCTTTACCCCGTGACTTTTAAAGGGGTAGTGCCTTTTAAAAATTTCACCTAACTACCTAAAATCAGCAAATCTCTAATCTACCTAAAACATGCTGTCTGTGTGAACAAATAGAACAATTTTTGCTGAGCTGTTTTTGGGCAGAGACCGAGCCACTCCTATCCTAAACACTGCACACACTGAGGCGAAAGGAAGGGGTGTTTATGTAAAACCCGGTCATGTGATTTTTCCAGCCCATCGCAACCTAACATCCAGTCATGACGTCGCCACACAGCCCACGCCTATTCTTAAGCTGATTTGCTGGCCGCCGGCACAAGGGGGGGAGCGCCGAAAATGGCGCGATATTAATGATTATGAACAGATTTTCACCCAAATTATTGCGTGATGAAAAAAACCATCAAAAAAACGTGCCGATTTAATTTGTCGAATTTTAAACGCAACATAGTCATGACTCATAATTTAAATTTTTGGCTTCAAGGGAAATTTGGTTTTAGAAACAAGATAAAAGGCTTTTTCCCAATCTTCACTAATCAGGTCCCCCCTAATCTCATTCCCAAAATTTTTTTAAAAAATTTGATGGAACATAAATGTGTAACCCAAAAAAAATATTTTAAATAAGGTGTTCTTTAAAAAATTCTTGCCAACACTAAGATTAAAACAGTGTAGGAGATCTATGAGGTTCCAATACGTTCCTATAAATGGTATAAGGACTTCGTAGTTGATAATTGTTCAGTCTGGAGAAGCAGGAAGCTCTTGGATTTGGAACAAGATCAGAAAAAGACTGCACGGATTTTCCACCAGACGGTTTTTTAGACGGCGGTGGTCCGAAAAACTTTGAACATGTTCATTCTACCGCCCAGTTTTCGGCCAGAATATGAACACGTCAATGTGAAGGGGGAGGGCTTTAATCCGCAAACAGCGGAGAAAAGCCGCCCTCCCTGCGGCCGTGTGCTCGGCCACAAAAACAGAGCAAATACCAAAATATAGACATTCAAACTTTGAGCTGAAGCGGATTTTTGGCACAGAAATGCCTCAAAAATTGCTCAACAAAATGTGGAGCTTTTTTGAGATGTTTCCGCGCTGAAAATTCACTCCCTATTTTTTTTCTAGGGAGATTTTAATCCATTGAAACAACTCAAGAATTGACAAGGAAATTAAATTTACTCGAGTAAAATTGTCTAGAAATACTCGCCTCAAACGCAATTAAAATCCACGTCCAGTGAACGTCAGTGCAGATTTTACACTGGAATCATGGGAATGTGCTCTACGGAAATTTTGGATGCTTATTTAAGGAAAAATTAAATTTGAAATATGCCCCAAAATAAAAGTGAAAAAAATCTGTAAACATATCTTAAATGTACAAGTGTAAAAAAACAAAGATTAAATTTAAAAATATTAAATAAAATAATAAAGTTGCACATAATTAGTATTGCTTCATCCATAAGAGCCCAGTCTATTAAAATATAACATTGTTGATCCTGTACAATGAACAGCATAGTAGAAAAATATTCCAAATGTCAAAATTTCTGTCTTCTGGTCACTTTACATGCCCAAAATATAGGAATTAAAAGTAATCAAAAATCCCAAAATGGTACCAATAGAAATTACATTTCAGCCCACAAAAAAGTGAGCCCTTACTCAGGTCCATAGGTGGAAAAATAAAAAAGTTATTGGTTGTAAAAAAATAGTGCTACTGTGCAAATTTCAGAAATAGAGAATGTTTGAATGTTTATTTTATTAAAAGTAATAAAACAAAATAACTTTAGATATTTGGCATCACCACAATCGTACCGTCCTGCAAGTACATATTTTTCACATTTCACCCCTCATCGAATTTTTTGGGGTGGTTTCCCAGTACATTCTGTGGTATAGCCAATGGCACCATTAAAATGTTTGTCATGTCCTACATCATGTCTTGTTACAGAACATTAAAATAGATTCTCCTCTGTATGAGTTCTCTCAAGTTTAACAGGTTCTAATTTACTTTTAAAGCTTCTCCCACATTCTGATCAAGAATGCGGTTTATGGCTTCTCTCCTGTGTGAATTTTTTCATGCACAACAAGATATGATTTCTTTGTAAAACCATTCCCACATTCTGAACATGAATATGGTTTCACTCCTGTGTGATTTCTCGCATGTGTAACAAGTTGTGATCTACTTTTAAAGCTTTTCCCACATTCTGAGCAAGAGTATGGCTTCTCGTCTGAGTGAATTCTCTCATGTGCAACAAGATATGATTTACTTTTAAAACTTTTCCCACATTCTGAGCAACAGTATGGCTTCTCATCTGAGTGAATTCTCTCATGTGCAACAAGTTGTGACTTACTGTTACAGCTTTTCCCACATTCTGAACAACAATAGGGTTTCTCTCCTGTGTGTGAATTCTCTCATGTGTAGTAAGATGTGCTTTAGTGTGAAAGCTTTTCCAACATTCTGAGCAGGAATATGGTTTCTCTCCTGTGTGAATTCTTTCATGCCTAACAAGTTCTGATTTACTGTTACAGATTTTCCCACATTCTGAGCAAGAATATGGCATCTCTCCTGTGTGAATTCTCTCATGTGTAGTAAGTTGTGATTTACTTTTAAAGCTTTTCCCACATTCTAAGCAAGAATATGGCATCTCTCCTGTGTGAATTCTTTCATGTCTAACAAGTTCTGATTTACTGTTGCAGCTTTTCCCACATTCTGAGCAAGAATACGGCTTGTCTTCTGTGTGAATTCTCTGATGTGCAGTAAGATTTGATTTTGAAGCAAAAGATTTCCCACAAGCTGAGCAAGAATATGGTTTTTCTCCTGTGTGAATTATTTCATGTCTAACAAGTTCTGATTTACTGTTATAGCTCTTCCCACATTCTGAGCAAGAATATGGTTTGTCTCCTGAGTGAATTCTCTCATGTGTAGTAAGTTGCGATTTACTTTTAAAGCTTTTCCCCACATACGACCCAAGAATAGGGCCCTTCTTTTTGTGTGAGTTTCTCAGGGGAATAACCAGTTCTGTTTTACGTTACAGTTTTTTCCCCACATTCTGAGCAGGCATATGGCTTGTCACCTGAGTGAATTCTCGCATGGGCAGTAAGATTCGATTTTGAAGCGAAAGATTTTCCACATACCGAGCAAGAATAGGGCTTCTCTCCTGTGTAAATTTTTTTATGCCCAAACAATTTTTTGATTTACTTTTTACAGATTTTCCCCCCATTCGGGGAAAAACCCAAAAAGGCTTCTTCCTGTTTTGAATTCTTCTTGGGTGAGAAAGTTTTTAAATTATTTTAAAAAAAGCACCCCCCCATTTTCAATGGGAAAATGTTTCCCTCCTATGTGAATTCTTCGTTTTAAAGAAAGACCCTACACTTTTTGTAAACTGTTTACCACATTGCATCCTTTCACGTACTTTCTGGTCTTTATGTTGGGTCATAATCTGTGATTGCTCAACAGAAGAATCCTCATGATTAGGAGTATTAGAAAACAGATCTGTTCTCTAAAAGCCCTTTTAGGTACATTAATATTAAATTAGGTTTCTCCTGAGGATGTGGTTTTGACCCTCTTCATCTTCTACTTTATAAATTCAGAGATAACATAAAAGGATTCTCCACTTCTTTTTGGGGAAAATTTTCTTTTTAAAGATTAACAACAGATTTCATGATTTTTTAATTTTTGCTAAAAAACCCAAAAAGTAAAAACTTTACATTCTACATTCAACACTTTTTTTATCAAAGGGTTTTTCACAACGGTTTTATTTGGATATTTGGCACTGCAGTTTTTTGAGCTGAAAAAAGTTTGGGGCTCAAATGAAATAAAAAGCAGCAACTTTTACTTCTCTTTCTCACAAGATCCACAACTGGCTCAAAAAAACTACAGTGACAGTTAAAAAAAAAAAACTCATGCGTGAAGCCTCCCTTAGGAGGGGGGGACAAACATATGTTCTTCTTCTTTTTAGTTATCTGACCCCAAAGCAAAAATTTTAACCCAGCTTGAGGAGGAATGTAAGCTTTATTTTTTGAATTTTCCCCAAAAACCACCAAAAAAACTGAGGTGATTCTAGCTTGATAAAGTTTTAAAACAATTATTAAAATGTTTTGGGTGGAAATTCTGGGATTAACCCAAATGCCCAACTTTTAAAAAAAACCCCAGGAAATTTTAACCCCCTTGAAAAATTTTTAAAAAATTGTTTGGGGGAAAACCCTTCCCTTTTGGCAATCGGGCCCCTTTTCCTCTGCTGAAAACATTTGGGGCCCTTTTTAAAAAACCAAATTTGGGTCCATCACTTATAAACAAAAAAGGGGAAATTTTTTTTAATTTAAAAACCATTGGACACTTGTTTTTAATCATTTTTGGGTGTTTTTGTTTCTTGAAGCAAATACAAAAATAAAAATTCCCCTTTCCTTGTATGCCCCCAAGCCTTAAAACCTCCTAAATTTGGTAAGTTAAACAAACCTTTCCCGGTGGGAAATTTACAAAGCAGATGCTGTCATGTTTGATGGGAAAAAAACTCGTCTTACATATTATCTGTAGGTAAAAAGAGGATTTAGAAGATCACAAGGGTGTGAATTGGAGTATATAGCAATACCTAAACTGAATTGGAATATTCAAGGGTGTCTCAAGCATCAATACAGATCACAGTATCCAACCTCTATCAAATTTACAGGCATATGGTTAGCAAGAAAATCAGAGAGACCGAAATTTGGGGGAGACTAAAAAAAAAGATTTAAATAGATTTTTTTTTTTTTTGAAGTTTAAAAGTCAAAATCTTCCTGGGGGTGTTTAAAAAGTGAATATTGAGGCCCAAAGGTTTTTCCCCCCGTGTTTGGGTCATTTTGGGAGGAATGCCCTTAGAGATTAGAAATCTAGAGTAAGAACACTGATGCCTATTTTATAATGTTTTACTGCTTTAAACACAATAAAAACACTTCTATAAACTAAAAAACACCTTTTTGCATCGCCATAGACTGAGAGTCATAACTTTTCTGCTTTTCTGTGTATGGGAGAGGTAGGGGCTTTTTTGTGAGTTGAGTTGATGGTTTTATTGATACCATAATTTTTGCGGGGGGGATGACTTTCTGGTCCTTTTTTTTTTAAAAGCGTTTTTTGGGGGTCCAAAACAAAAAAAATTTCAGTAATTTCCGGGATGCTATTTATATTTCACAGCGGTCAAAGTGCATTTTTCTGACATGGGTTTGTTTTAATAAAAGGTTTATATGTTTTCGTAACACCCTATTCATATAGTTTTTTTATGTTTTAGCACATTAACTCCTTAACGGGGCGCCCACCGTCTTTTTACATCGGGTGGTGCGGGTTTTCCCTGCAGCAACGTCTTTTGGGGGTCGCTGCCGGGGCCACAGAGTTTGCCGCTCCGGGGGGCGCAGCCCCGCTGAGATGGGGCTGTTTTTTTCCAAAAAACCCCCGACCCCGTGCAGTTTGAGGCACTGGGGAGTGGGGGGAAACCTCCGCACCCCGATGCTGTAACCCTTTGATTGCCGCAGTTTGTCACCACACTGTTGGGGTGATTTGGGGAAAAACAACAAGTCAGCCCTGGGGGGGGGGGGGCCTCAAATAGCCCCAGGGGTGTGTTTTAAAAAAGCCAGTGCAGGGCAACAGGTGTGTGCTCTCCTTATCACCCGGGCCCGTGGCACAAAATTATAATGTATTACCATATATGAATTTTACTAAAACTTACTAATTTTTAAAAAAAAAAAAAAAAAAATTTAAAAGGTTTTTCCTTCAGGGGTAAAAAAAAAAAAAATAAAAAAACCCTAAAAAAATTTAAAAAAAAAGAAAAAAAAAAAAAAAAAATAAATATTTAATTAAAAAAAAAATTGTGCTTTAAATTTCACACAAAAAAACCAACCCCTATTTGGTATCCCCACGACCGCAATAACTGTAGAATTAATCTTAAAAAGTTATTATGTGTTTAAAAGTAATTTTAAAAAAAATTTTAAAAAAAAAAACAAAAAAAAAGTTTTTTTTTTTTTTTTTAAATTTTGCAAATTTTTTAGAATTTAACTTAAACTATTTTCCCCCCCAAAGTACAACTTGTCTCAAAAAAAATGAGGCCTCATACAACTTCTTCCCTTGAAAAAAAAAAAAACTTTTAAAATTGGGGAAAAACAAGGAGGCAAAAAAAAACTTTTCAGGCTGCGGCTTAAGGGGTTTAAAAAGTGTTATTGTGGTTTTAAAACATTTTGTTTTTCATCACTATCCTTTTAAATTCCATAATTTTTTTATTTATTTTACAGGGCTGTGTAAGGGCTTTTTTTTCCCCCGGGGTGAAAGACCCTTTTCATTGGGAAAAATTAAAAGATTTATAGGGCTGAGGAAAATTTTTTTTAATTTTATGTGCAGCGAAATGAAGAAATCTGCAATTGTTTTTTTTTTTTTTTTTTAGACTAGGTGGTTTTTCCCCAAAACAGCGATCCAAATCATGTATTTTTATTTTTGATCTTTTTGGGACAATTGGTGTTTGCAATTGGAAAAGGGTGATTTTTATTTTGTTTTATTTTTGTTTTTTACTTGTTCCCATAGGGGACTTGACTAAATACAAAACAGTACTGCTATGTATAGTACCTGTCAATAATCCCCTTTTTTAGACTTTCGGGTTGCTAAGGAAGCCATCGGCATGGTATCGTGAGGGGCCGATGGAAACAGAGGGAACTCCCTCCTTCTGTCTTTCCCTTAACTGTCATGGTTGCGATTGACTGTGGCAGCTAAGGGGTTAATCGGCCCCGACCAGAGTCATCTTCTTGTCGGAGTCAATGCTGCGGGATATCAGCTGTAGTGTACAGCCGGTTTCCTGCACTGATCCTACTTACTCTATTTTTAAGTTCGCACAATCGTCATGACTTAAGTTTATGTCAATTTGCGGAAACCCCTACCCGCCTATGACGTAAACTTACATTATATGTTGGGATAGAGATATGCTTTACTCCTGGACATAGAAGACTATGAACAGGAGCTGAGTCATTGACTTCTATGGGAGAGTGTTTGAGGCATGCTCTGTGACCTGGGAAGAAGTCATTGTGTGGGGAGGAGGAGCTGTGACTCCTATTGTGACTGGTGATAAGCCCTGTTATCTACATATTGGTGTCACCTTTCATTGTAATCCATCTGGGATAATAATGAGGAGACTCTTTCTACAGAGAAGGAAGTGTCAGCCTATTATTAGGCTTAGTAACCAAAGTGAAACCTGCAGAAGTTAAGGATTTTTCAGAATATAGATAGTGATTGGATAAACCAAAAAATCAAAACAAGTCACCAAAAACGCCCAATAAATCTGCTTTATATAAAAACACCCTATAAACAACAGGTTATTTTCTGATGACACATTCCCTTTAAATATCCAACATGGCCGCCAGTGTCATCCTGCACCCAAAGAAATAGGCAAGATAAAACAGCTCTATCTCTTTACCTTGTGACATAAGAGGCTGGTGAGTCTCCAAGTCCTCCATCTTGATATTCTTATACAGATCTTTGTGTCCTTCTAAATACTTCCACTCGTCCATGGAGAAATAGACAGCGACATCCTGACACCTTATAGGAACCTGACACACAAAATGATATGGTCATCACCCAGACCCTACAGTGGTGTTATTATATGATGCCCCAGCATTCCCAGCACCGTCACCTCTCCGGTCAGCAGCTCAGTCATCTTGTTGATGAGTTCTAGCATCTTCTGCTCATTGTCCCTCACATGTATCAGTGAATGCGGAGGAGACTCTATGATGTGGCCCCGGCTCCTGCCTCCCAGCATACATTTACAGTTGCTGGGGGCCACACAGTCACCTGACGTCTTCTTCACTACTGTGTAATCCTGTGTGTGGAGAGAAATCCCGGATCAGTGACCGATCTCCAGAAATCTTGTAACTAGAACTAATATTATTACTGCACTGAAAGACGTCCAGGTCACCCTTGGACTTTTGAGCTGTGAATTCCCCATGACAACTTCTTCTAAAAGACAACAAATAAAGAACAAAAGTGCTTCCTAGTGTATTAACTTTATAAAAACGAGTTTAAGTGAGCAAGTCTATTACTACCAACTCACCTTGCTCGGTTGCGCATAAGATGGCACAACTCCCTTGTAAAGTATATTCAATTAGACCTGTGCCTCCCGATGGTTGTGATGGATCCCTCGCCCTAGCTCACAAACAATCAGAACCGGTACACTTAATGAACAAAACAAAAGATTACTGTTCTGGCTACAACAGCAGCACTCAGTTTTAGGCTATTAAACTAGATAGATGTGTAACAGGAACTAAAGAGCAAACCACCTCTTAAAAAAAGGAATTTTTATTCTTTAAACGAACAACACGTTTTGTGCCTCGTGCACATCCTCAGGTTTATACACAACAAACATTACATGCATTAAATCCTGCAAAAAGATCACATGATTAAAAATTATATATATATATATATATATATATATATATATTATATATATATAATATATATTATAAAATATATAATATATATACTATATATATATTCTATAATAAATATAATATACATAAAAAATATTTTATAAATTTTCTCTATCATAGACTTATTAGATAACACAATAGTAATATAGAAAAGTTTACCTCTCCGGTCACCAGGTGGATGATCTCCAAGGTGAGGTTCAATATCCTTTTGGTGATCTCATTCCTGTCCGAGTCCATCCTTGGTGTCTCATTCAGGAGAAGGAACGCTGTGTATGGGAATATGAGAAAAGTGGATGAACTGGAAGGTTCTAGCACTGCAGGCGCCTTTATGAAGAAAGGAGGCGCCCCAAATCAAACAGGAGCCACATCATATGTGACATTCATAACCTCTGGGGTGCAGAGGAGAAGCTGCTTTCAGAGCCGTCAACACATGGATACACATCCACAGGATATATCATGAAGTCTGATAGATAAGGGCCCTACCTCCGGAGCCCTCATCTATCAGGATGTGCATGGGGGACGATCTCTGCATTGCCAGAAATAACTCTACTAGGATAGTGGGTGACTGCAACTGAGTGTGCATGTGTTTTCTATAAGGAAATCAACTCCAGTAGAACAGAAGAATCAAACATCAGTACCATTCTGGAATACATGCAACTTTTTTGATCAATTTTCATTTCAATTTTTGTGTGGAGCTGAAATGACCAAAATAATGCAAATTTGGCACTGGGAATTTATTTTATGATGTTGACTGTACAGGATAAATTATGTTATTTTTTAATAAATTGGACTTAAAGGGGTGTTATCGTTTGAGCTTCTCGTGCTGTTCTGCTAATTTTCTCAGACTGAGTTTGAAATCCAGGGGCGTGTTCTTCCTCTCGCAGCGTGTCTCCCCTCACTGAAGAACTGTGACATCATTTTTGGGTTTGAAGCAGGGGATGCAGAGGGTTGTCTGGATATAACAGCCTGTTAGCCTCCTGCAATGCTTATGTCTGCATCTTTGAGGCTCCACAAGCTGCAGCAAGCCCCCTATTATATCTATTATATCTCTTAGTTTACACATGAAAGCCAGCAGCTTTAACTTCTGTTCTAGTGGTATTCAACCAAATTGTGCCCGACAACAGGCAGAAAACTTTTACTCAACTACAAGGAAAAAATGCAGGGCTTCAAGTAAAGATCCCCTTGCTTTGCTGGCCGTGTTTATGAGTGAAAAAAAGTGGGGGGGGGGAGAACCCCACATCCCCTTTGGGGAGAAAACCTGTTTAAACCGGGTAACTGATTTGGGGGCGGGGGAGGGTTTTTTTCGGGGCCGGGTAGAGTTTTGGGGTTTTAAACAACAAAGGGGGTTTTTGGGAGATTCTGGGTCCCCTCACAGGGTTATTCCCCCCCGCCCCACCAAAATTTCAACCCCTTTAGAGAGCCCTTTAAAATATATATGTCAATTTTCCTTAATGATATATAACCCCCTACAAGGCCCCCCTATAAAAAAGTCCTATCCCTGAGAGTATATGCTTTGTTATCACAAAAGTTTGGGAAGTGTTTGGGTTGTGACTTTTAATGAATGGGACATTTTATATAGGGGGAGCTTTCTGGGGTGTTTGTGAGGGGGTGGGGGTGTATATATTTTATATTATATGCCCAATTTTCTATTTTTAAAAGAAAATATTCACATACATACCTCCCCTATATCATGTCTTTTCCCTGAGGGGGGTAAAAACCCAATTGTAAAAAATTTTTTTAAAGGGTGCTTGGTTTTTAACCTTTGAAATGGGGACACTATATAGGGGATTTTTGGGGTTTTGTGTAAAAATATATAAAAATTTTAAAAGATTTTAACACTTTTAAAAATTTTAAATATTTTTTACATATGTGTACAATTTATAATAGAAAAAAAAAAAAAAACAAAGGGGACTTGAACCCCCCAACCCTCTGTTTTTCCAAGTATCCCCTATGCACGACTATACAAGCATTACACAGACACAGTTTTTAATCCTTTTATGTTATCAATACAGTGATGCCGTCATAAGGAGGCGGGGCTTGCATTCGATCTGGGGAACAAACGCCTCTTTTAAATTTGAAATGAACTTTTGAGGAGGGAATAAACCCTCTTGCAAAAGCCTTTAAACAGGCGAATTTGCCCGATCACCCCATGAGCTAATGTAATAGAGCCAGCAGACTCTGGTTTTCACTATCGTTTTTAAAACAGCTCAAGGGGGATAAACACATAGTGTGCAGGCACCAATCACGGGCCCGGGGGGTTTGCCATGACGTTTCCCTGTCTAGGGGCATACCCCAAACCGGCTGAAGAAATTTCAGCCAGCCAATACATTTGCAGGGGGCGTGTCGGGGGCACAGGAATCGCCCCGGGGGTTCGACCCCAGCAACACAAAAAAAAACAATTTTCAGCAAGCTGATATTGCTAAACCAAGTGACAGAGGAATCAACCCCAATTTCAAAAGTGCTTTTTTTTACTGTCCCCATAATCTGAGACATGATCTTTGTAACGATAAAACCCCTTTAAAACAACACAATGATACCAAATATGTGTAAACTTTTATTGTTTAAAAAAATGTATTTGTAAAATTGCAAAATTGTGTTTTATTTTTAAAATTTGTTTTTTTTTCCTTTACATATAGTCCCTACTATGGTATTTGACCAACATTGGATTCAATTGCTTGAACATTGATTTGCAATATGTGAATATTGCAGACAGGTTTACAAATTTGGCTTTCCTATTTAGCCTATAGCAGGGTGTAATTGGAGTATGAACATGGCAGCCACAGGGGATTGAATTCAGATTGAATTCAGCCCCCAGTTACCATGACAACCATTTGTCCCCCAGGATTAGGGTGGGAGGGGAAATAACATGACAGCCGGTTCCTCGTAATTTTAAGATGCGGGCCCCTGATTTTAACAAGCCAAGATTGGAGTAGTCTCCGGTCCCGGCCGCTAGCGGCAGGTCCTAGCTGTAATAATCCGCCATTGTCTGCCTCCTATGGAGGGTTTCAGTAGTGAGGGCGGACTCCAAACTTCTTTGCCAGTATTCTGATGTTCAAGGACGTGAAATGTCGGTGAGGGGATGGAAACTAAATAAATAAGAAACTTTTTAGATTAAGCGAAATCTCCCTCAGGTAGAAATTTTTTTTATGCTTTTTTTTTAAAACAAAAATTCGACCCAATACATTGACTAGTAGGGATCTCTGGAACTTCTTTTTGGGATTTTTGTCCGCATACCCCCCCCCTAATTCCCTGGGGATACAGCATAGGGAGTCAGACGGCAACGGAAAGTGCATACCCATCTTAGATGTGGGCAAATGGGTATTGGGTGCCGTATCACCTACTCAGGGCCCCGCCCGGATAATATAAATTTTACAATGTAAATTCTCTCTGCATGGGAGAAAGTCTTAGAGAAAACTGCATTTGATGTTCTTTCCTTTTTGGGGTTTTTTTTAAGTACCAATTGCCCCCAAGACAACCCCATCAACTTTCCCGGGAAGGGCCCCCAGGGTTTAGGGGTAAAAAAATAGGAGCTAAGGCGAAGGACTTCACATGGGTGAATGCTTCTTCCGCCTCGGGTGGCCAGGACCTGGGATTTCCATTGTTCTTGGTGAACACCACAATTGGCCACCACCACAGTGGAAAAATGTGGAATGCAGGGGCGTTGCTAGGGTCCCAAAACATCCGGGGCTCAGGCCCTTAAGTTTTTCTGAGTAGGCCTGGGTTCACACGGGCATTTTTCGTGCCTCATTTTTGAAACTGGGGATGTATTTTTTACAGAGAAAAAACTTCGTTCCTGCACAAAATTTTTTCACATTTTACATAGATCCCTCCATCTCCTCAACAGCACTGCACAATGAAATCAGCCCTGACAAATTTTGCTTTTTAAAACCTCTCACCTATGTATGACAGGGACAGTCACCAAAAAAATACACCTAAAACATGGAGCAAGTGCCCAGGGGACTCATTTTTATTAAAAAAAAATACAAAACCCAAAAGCCCCCAAAACAAATTTACTATTTAAAGGTTCATATAATCCTGCCAGCCCCATGACCCCGAACGGGGACCCCCACATTATCCCCACCGCTAGAGAGGGGGGAACCACAATTAAAGGGGTAAAATACTATTTGAAATGTGGGGCCCTAAAACCCAGAAAAATCAGTGTTTTAAAACTGAAATTTTACTTTTAATTTGACTTTCCCCAGGGGAAACGCCTTGAAAGAGTTTTTCCCTTTTTTTTCCTCTTCTTCTTCCCCACCCCCGGGGCCCAGCCCGTCATAAATGATTTTCCTCCCCTTCCAAAACTCTTCATTTAAAAAAAAATTGTACAAAAAAAAACATCTTTAACTCCTTTATTTATCAGCATTTCCCCTGCAAATTTCCCCTTATCTGAATAAAAACCCTCCCCATCTATATTGCCCCAAATGGTAAAAATTTTTTACCCCCAGTAGGTAAAAATTTGCCCCCTTACCAGTAGTACCCCCTTTTAAAAGCCAAGTCATACCCCTCTAGCCAAAATTAATGCCCTCTTAGCTGGGTACTCCCCCCTTAGGCATTAATTGCCCCCTGTAGCCAGGGTTTAAGCCCCCTTTAGCTAGTAATATGCCCCCTTAGCCAATAACCCGCTCCCCTTTAGCCAAATTATATGCCCCCCATAGCTAGAATCCCCCCCCATACCATTCAAAACCCCCCATACCAGGATATCCCCCCCAGTATTGCCCTCCCAGCCAGAAAATTTTTCCCCCCAGCCATTAAGTCCCCAACAGAATATGCCCCCCATAGCCAGTAATATGCCCCCCTACCAGAAATTATGCCCCCCGCATAGCCATAGTATGCCCCATAGCCAGTAGTACCCCCCCCAGCCTAATTTGCCCCCCACCATGAAAACGCCCCCCCACCTGATACCCCCCCCACCGTGATCACCCCCCCAAACCCAGTAAAAAGCCCCCCAAAAACCAAATAAAAAAAAATTTAAAAAAAAAAACTACTTACCAATGGGAAAACGGCCCACGCGTCCGGGGTCCTGCAGCTTGAAGCGTTGTAAGCACGTGATGCTTACGCGGGCCCGGCCCCCTTTCCTGGGCCCGGGCAGAGCTCCCGGGGCTTAAAGATCCCAGCGTCGCGGGGGGGGAAAAAGCGCCGTCACGCCCCCTGCGGCCCGACATGTAGCACATGCTTACCAACGCTGTACAAAGGGGAAAGACAGGACGGTACCGATCCGCCCTCCTCCTCCCCACTTTCTGCGGGGGCCCCTGTAAAGGGCCACGCAGCAAGAGACGGCGCGCTGCCCACACCAAGGACTGCTCCAGGCCCAAGGAAGGATGGAAGGGCAGACTGGTCTGTTTAAAGATACATTTTTTCAAGCTTGGTATAAAGGTGACTGCTCCAGAGGCATCTTAGAACCTGGCACACATGGGGCCAATGAGCTTCAAGACTAGGCAGGAAAGGAAGACTTGTGGATTAAGTCTTTTTGGAGATCCTCATTTATGTAGGCTGCCATGGCCTGTGTCTTGGATACAGAAAAAGGGTTGAACCTGCAGTGAGAAGGAGTAGTCCCAGGCAAGAGGTCAATATGACAATCATAGGCTTGATGAGGCGGAAGAGTCTTAGCCTGTTTCTCGTAGAAGACATCTGCATACTCAGACACAAAAAAGTACCCCAGCAGAGGCATGGACAACATCAGTGGCGAAGTATGCACCAGACGCAGTACTGCAAGACCAGGAATAAAATGCCAATTTGGGCTTTCACCTGTTTTCCCAATTAACATTAAGTTGAAACTGAACCATGGAAGAGGAGGAGCGGGGTAACATGTTGATTTTTTTCTTTGTGCAATGCACCCACTTGGAGACTCAGCACGGAACTGAATAAAGTCACCCAGGCAATTACCGTTAATGGAGGAGATGACCAGAGGCTTGACTAGACGGACCACCGGGAACGTACTTAGAGACCAAGATCATCAAAGGGGATTCCCGGCTGATCCAGAATCCATGAAAGCGGAGGCTTGAACAAGGTGCTGACATCAGAAAAGGTGCTGAGTTGGACCGGCATGGTCAACATGAAAGGAAATATTCCCCCAGGGATGCCTCTCACAAGTAGCCTAGATGTGAGAGTTTCCAGGACACAACGGACAGTCTATACGGAAGTGTTCAGGACTAGCACAGCAGAGGCAAAGATTCTGCGCGTCGACAGAACTGTTCTTGTTGTGACAGGTGAGCTCTGTTTCCCCTTCAAGGTTTTTTCTGAAGAATCCATTGGGGGAGAAAGTGGAGGCCTTCGAAACACTGGAGCAAGACGGAGAAGATGGCTTTTTTGGAGGAATTCCTTCAGCCTTTCGGCAAACTGTAATACGGATGGCAAGATGGATAATGTCACCCAGAGTGGCGACAAGGGCCTCGTTATTCCACGAAACTCTATGGAACATTGGCCGACTGTGGAATCCCCTTTTTCGTGGGCTAACGGGGCATTTTTCAGCAGAAACGACAGGGGGGGTTTCTCAAAAAAAGCTGCTAAACCACCAGGGAAAGCGGAGATTATTATTACAGGATCTTTCCCCGTCCCAAAGGGGGGTAGCCAATGCCAAGTTTCCCCGTGAGGAAAAGACCACAAAAGCCACCTTGGGGAAAATTCTGTGGGAAAAATAGGATTCCGTTCCCCCCCCCCCCCCCCCCCCCCACTCCTCGGCACAATACGATTGTATTATAGTTGGGGGGATAAATGACATGTAAATTTTTGCGGGGATTACCCCACAAACAATGCATACAATGGGGGCCGGGGTTCCCCCCCCCCCCCCCCTGCTTTGGGAATTCGCGCTGATCACGGCACTTTTCCAAAACACCTGGCTTTTTGCAGCCATACTAACCTTCGCAAAACACCGTGTGAACATACCCTTAAAGGGGGACAAGATAAAGAGGAAGAGAGGTGGTAATAATGAGTTTCCCTGACCCAACCCGGTGGAAGCAGGGGCGCATAGCATCGGAGAGGGAGGAGGAAAAAGGGCATTGCAGAGCACATCCCTGGAAAAGGGACAGGGTCCAATCCAAAAGGCTCCTACACCATCAAAATTCAGGGCCAAACTAAGTGTGGGCCCAGGGCCCCCACCACCAAGCCTTTTTTTTGAAACCTCAAACAATGACAAAACAGTGGCCATCTGCGTAATCTGTGCTCACACTTGAAAAAACCCCAAAAAAACCAGGGGACCACATCATGAACAATCATATTAACTCCATCTCCCCCTTTCTTAGGAGGGGCCTGGGCCAAGAATGGGCGGTTGCCTCCCTCCCTATCCTGCTGCCCAAAGCAGCTGCCTTCCCCTAAACCCTCTCCTGGTGTCCAGAACAGCGGCCTCCCCCTGCTCCTCCCCCTGCTGTCCAAACACTGCCCCCCCCTCTCCTCCTGGTGTCCCCCGAACAGCTGCCCCCCCCCTCCTCTCTCCTGCGTCCAAACACTGCCTCTCCCTGCTCCTTTCCCCTGTTTCCAAACCCCGTCCCCCTGCTCCCACTCCTGCTGTCCAGAACAGCTGCGTCCCCCTGCTCTCCTCTAATGCTGTCCAGAACAGCTGCCTCCCCCTGCTCTCTTTCCTGCTTTCCCGAAAAGCTCCTTCCCTGCTCTTTTCCCTGCGCCCAAACACTGCCCCCCGCTCTCTCTCCTGCTTCCAGAACAGCGCCTCCCCCTCCCTCTCCCCCCTGCGCCCAGAACAGCTGCCTCCCCCTGCTCCCTCTCCTGCTGCCCAGAACAGCTGCCTCCCCCTGCTCCCTCTCCTGGTGTCCAGAACAGCTGCCTCCCCCTGCTCCCTCTCCTGGTGTCCAGAACAGCTGCCTCCCCCTGCTCCCTCTCCTGCTTCTCAGAACAGCTGCCTCCCCCTGCTCCCTCTCCTGCGCCCAAACACTCCTCCCCCCCTCCCCTTTCCTGCTGCCCAAACATCTGCCCCCCCGCTCCTTCCTTGCCCAGAACAGCTGCCTCCCCCTGCTCCCTCTCCTGCTGCCCAGAACATCTGCATCCCCTCTGCTCCTTCTCCAGCTATTCAGAGCAACTGCATCCCCCTAAAGGGAATGTTCACACAGCGTCTCTTAGATGCGTGTTTGGATCTGTGTTGCAAACCTAAAATGGACCAAACACGCATCTAACACGCTTTGGAGTTCAGACGAGTGATCGCCGATGCGTGTTTTACATGCATCTTTGTGATGCGTTTTTCGCATCCGTTCAAAGCATTGACATGTCAATTCTTGATGCATTTGACGCAGCAGATGCCCTACTTAAAACCTACTTATAGGGTGCAATCCTGCTGCAGCAAAATCCATCCAAACACGCAGCACACATTGGGTGCGTGTTGGATACATTTTACGCAGCACTTTTGAATACATTTTCGGATCTGAAAAACGAATTCAAAACGCAGTGTGAACATCCCCTGCTCCCTCTCCTGCTGCCATCGGTGTCTTTTCCTCGTTCTATCGGTTCATGCAACACATGAACCCTGTGTCATATCTGAGCAGAGTGCGGCAATTTTGGTGGCAGTCAGTAGCAGAACCTTGGACCCTACTACCTGAGATAGTGATGAGGCGCAGAGTTTTATAGCCAGAAATGCATAGAGCTATTGTGGAGCCGGCAGTACCTTCCCCAACATTGCGCTCTTCTCTACATTCAGGGCTTCCCTGCTCAGCAGCCAGACCTCCATCCCCCAGAGTTTGCAGAAAAGATACTACAGTAACCATCCTCCAGTCCATAGACTGACAGCAAGTATCACAGGGCTGATGGTGCTGCATGTGCTGCCCTCCAGCCTGGTGACCACAGCTGCATCCACTGACTCTGTGCTCACCCCGAGTCCCAGATGTCCATCCCAAAAAGCTGTTCCTGCCCTGCAAGACCAAGATCCTGTCCCCGTCACTGCAGAACACTGTCACTAGTATGGTTTCCCTAATCATGGATATGTGGCCCAAAAACCAGGGGCAGGAGCTGTTTAGATCTTTAACAAGGCACTGGGTGAATCTGATAGAGGATGTGCATCAAGTAACAACTGGTCATGGCTTGGCCCCACCAAGAGCTGCAGGAGAATCTCCCATCCCTGCCTCCCACACACTCCCCTCCTCCTACACCTCCTGCGCTCAACCTACTCTGTGGTGTCAACACCAACACAGGTACCTCCCAAACCAAAAAGTGCTACAGCTGGTGAATAGAACCACACTAGGGTTTGCTTAGACAGCTGAAGCTTGGCTGTCTAAGCAAGCCCAGCCACACTGGCCCAGAGCTGCTGAGGGCTCTGCAAGCTCAGGATGACATGTAGCTGACTCCGAACAAACTCATCCAGGCATGGTCCTGTGTAACAACAGGCCAAACCTGCCAGCAGCTCTTCCGTCAGCTTACACACATACACTGGCAGCAAATGGGAAAAGCGAGGTTTCCTGCAATGTAGCAAAAACCACTCACAGATATTATTGTACAAGACGAGTAAAAGAGGAAATACTAGAAAAGACCTAAACTGTACAAACCTCCCGTGTAAGCTCACCTGACTGCTGGAATTCTGGGAAATCTGCTGCTTGATGGGTGCAAGCGAGATAGCTGAGACTGCACCTCCAGGACCGCCCTAAATGTGCTTCACAGCAGGAGCTCCCAAGTAACATGAGGGGGAAGGGTAAGCAGGGAAATGGTGGAGGGACAACCACGTGTGATGACGAGGAGCTTCAGGAAGGAGAAGCTTCAGCAGCAATAAGAGACAGAGGCTCTGTCTCCACTATACGGAAAAACACTGGT
>JAODAL010054180.1:0-24795 GCA_025379985.1 Phyllomedusa bahiana | reverse complement strand
AAAACATTTTTGGGGAACCCTGAAACATGTTCAACCAGTCTGATTGCAAACAGCATGTTACAGAGCAGAAGAATCAGACCAGACTGATATAAAGCTTTGTGGGAAATTATTCAGTAGAACCTGCATTTAATTTAATTAAATCTCTGCTGATTCTGGACTCTGGATGTCCCATGGGTAGTCAACTTCTATACCTGCATTCATAGTCCCCATTACCTGCCCCTATACCTGCACAGTCTCCACCTCCCACCTCTATACCTGCACAATACTCTTCCCCCTTAACCTGCTTCTTCCCTGTTACTCATGACAAGCCTCTTCACCTTGCATCTCTTAAAACTAAGTGTGGCGAAAACTGAATTTATCTTCTTTACACTGTCCCACTCTATCCCTCCACCTGACCTCTTTTTCACAGTCAATGGTTCCATACTCTCACTGGCTCTGCATGTCCACTGCTTAGGGATAAACTTTTACTCATCTGTGTCTTTCACACCACACATCCATGCCCTTACCTCTGCCTGCTGCCTCCACCTGAAAAATATCTCTCGCATCCGCTCATTCCTCAACTTCGATATTACAAAAATGCTGGTCCATGTCCTCGTCATTTTCCTCCCTTTGACTACTGCAACATCCTTCTCTATGCCCTCCCATCTAGCACTCTTGCTCCCTTCCAAACCATCCTCAACTCTGCTGCCCGCCTGACCCACCTCTCCCAATCTCTACACTGGCTACCCATTGCCCAGCAAATTCAGTTCACATTACTAACCATGACCTACAAGGCTCTTCATAACCTCTCCCCTCCATACATCTCTGCCCTAATCCATAGATGCCTCCCTTCACACAATCTCTGCTCCTCACAGGACCTTCTTCTCTGCTCTCTCCATGTCAACTCCCCACACAATCGTCTCCCAGACGCTTCCGTGCTTCACCCATATTTTGGAGCTCGCTTTCCCAACACATTAGACTCTCCTCCACTTGCACCAGCCTCAAAAGCAACCTGAAACTCACCTCTTTATGATTACTTATAACTTACAATAACCCCGCTGCCACTACACCCCCCCAAACATATCTGCCCCTCAGCTTCTGTCTGTTTCCCCCTTACTTTTAGAATGTAAATCTTTGTGGCAGGGTCCTCTCGTCGTTGTACATGTAACCCCCGCCCCTCCACCAATGTCCAGCGCCCTGGCATCAATGGCTTTCTAAAATACATAATAATAATAATAGTCCTAAATTTTGGCTCACAGCTATCTCTGTGGCACCTCCCATTGGACTCATCAGCATAAACACAACATTAATTCTAATTACAAAATTTATAAAAATTTATACTAAGCCTGCTACCACAAAACTATATATCAATCTTCTCAATCTGCTCTATAAGATGATACTGAAAGGTTAAATAGTATTTTTGTGGTGACAGGTTCTCTTTGACATTCCAACCTACCATTTGAAAGCTAATGTGATTTCTATTCAAGTCAATACACTACTCCACTAACTAGCAGGTAATTGGAGAAGGCAGAGCAGCACTGCTTTTAACATGCTGCTAGTAGATTGGTATTCTACAGTACAAATTTTTATATGGTGCTTAAAGTTAACTAAGGTACTGTTTAGAGATGGGCAAAACGATTTGTTTGGAATTTCAGGAAAACCGGTTCTGCACGAAGCCGAAGTTTATGGTAATTCGCGGGAACGAATCATCTTTTTTTTTCTAAAATGGCCGCAAGCACATGACGTGACATGGGGCAGAGAACTCTGGGAAGAAGAAAGGAGGACCCTCAATGACATGTGCAGACATGAAGCCAATCAGCAACCAGCGGGTTTCTGTGCCGTCACAGCCCTATAAATACGGACGCCATCTTAAATTCTCACACTTCTCACTTTGCGTCCTGTCAATAAGCATCTATCTGCTGCAGCACTATATTGCACTCTTTACAAAACAAACTCGTTTTTTGAGCAACTGGGGTGAAAGACCTTCATAAGTGTGTGTCATTTACACACTTGTTACTCAACCAGCTTTATTATTTTGTTTTAGTTTGTGGGGTATTCTCCCTAAAGTCCAGGGTGGATGTACTTCTTCCCCATATACGCCTGAATTCCATCTGGTTCACTGTGTAGGGTATTTTATACCCAAGGCTTAATTTAGCCTATAATGTGGGGTAAAATACAGGGTGTGTGTATTTTTTTGCCCCATATACGTCTAAATTCCATCTGTCTTTTTTCTGTAGGGTATTTCATACCCAAGGGTTAATGTAGCCTCTTGTTTGTGGGGTAATTTGGAGTAAAATACATGGTGTGTGTATTTTTTTGCCCAATATACGCCTAAATTCCATCTGTTTTTTCTGTTGGGTATTTTATACCCAAAGGTTAATTTATACTCTTGTTTCGGTGGTAATTTGGAGTAAAATACAGGGTGTGTCTATTTTTTTGCCCCACATACACCTAAATTCCATCAGTTTTTTTTCTGTAGGGTGTTTCATACCCAAGGGTTAATTTAGCCTCTTGTTTGTGGGGTAATTTTGAGTAAAATACAAGGTGTACAGAAATGAGTCTGGATTCAAACTACCTGCCTCAGCTACTATTCTGATGCTGCCACCCGCCTGCTGCCACACATCTGCTGCCAGCTGCTTCATCTCCACCCACCATCTTTACCAGGGACTGGTAGTGCCACTCACCTCCACACTGTGTCATTGTGCCACTCTGTGGCCTACTGATGTTGCTGCCACCTTCTCAACCTGTCATTGCGTCACTCTTTGGCCTACTCATGATGCTGTCAACTAACCACTGTATCACTGGAACACCCTGTGGTTTCCTAATGCTGTTTCCACCCTCCACCACTCCACCACTATGTTTGGTTTTCGCCCTCTTTTAATCTGTCAGAAGGAATGAAAAGGATCAGGATTGTCTGATAATTAGGTAGCCAAACGCAGGAGTGGATACAGAACACAGAAGACATGCAAATATCCCATTTACTGGTCATCTCTGTTTTGGATTAACTCCTGTTTGGTTTTGGCTTAAGCAATACTGATGGAATATTGACCGATTGAAAGTGGACAATGACGGATGAAAGGAAGGGCAACATGATCAGTGATGTCAATGCAAAATTACTGTCAACACCCTCTCCATTCTTTTAGGGGGGCTCTACATGTATCAGTGTTTAACAGAGCAGGTCCTGTCATAATCTGTGGAATCATCTGATGTCGGTGAAAAAGGAGTGCACTCTTTGACGTTCTAGTAGGATCTTTGCCCTCAGCTCGGTTATTTCCAGCTGGTGCTGACATTACCTTGTTAGGCTGTGTTCCCACTTCAGTTATTTGGTCAGTTTTTCCCCTGTAACTGCCCAGAGAAGCGAAGTGTGAAGTGATTCTAGTACCGGCGCCTATCATATGCGTGTCATACTACAACACAGCATTGTATGAAGACCAAACCATGCTCCCTATGCATATTTCTGTATGGCACCCCACAGCCTCTCTGCAGCCAGGAAATAGCTGTTTTTAACGCGATTTTCCACAAATAAATTCGGGTTGAAACGAATTTTGCGGAAAATTCGGCGAACCTGGCGAATCGAATTTTTGAGAAATTCGCCCATCTCTAGTACTGTTCATACTGTTTTTTAGGCTCACATTTGAAGTACACATTTGAAGTGTACAGTGTGTCCCAGACATATGCAACTGTATTCCTGCATTTGATATTGACTGTGCTGTGTGATTTTTTTAATGGGAGTCAGTTAGAAATGTACAACTTGTATAGGTATACAGCTGTATACTGTATATAGTTGCATGTATGGGAACACAAGTATTGTCAACTATCATTTTCTTTATTATATTAATAAATGCTTGCTAAATGTGTTCCAAAAGGACACTTTTGGTCCATGTTTAGCTAATGTAAGTCTATAGGCATAAATGGGGAATATGTCAGGGACGACTTCTGAACTATGTTACATGGACATCACAGATGTAATCGGAAAGAATATTTTTGATGTCATCATATCTAATGTCCACTAGTTCAAACTCGTACATATACAGTGCAACTTTTGTAAGCCTTTATAAAGGTTTTTTTTTTAGTGAAACATTGCACTTTATTTGTCATATGTAAATATTTGAACAAAAAACTCTCTGGGACACCAGAAATACTGGCCAAAAATATTCTTTTTGATGGACTTTTGATGGCAAGTGTGGGGGCGGATTTCAGTGTTGGACCAGAGTGCCTTGGGAACACAAATGGAGTTGACTCTTGAAGACCATCAGTGGAGTTTATTCTTGAGGCCCAACCTACAGGTACTGTACATGAACTCATGCACTAAGCTTCTACCTTTCTGCCTCTTCTCTGCATTTCTCCCTGAAAAACAATGCTGTACCTGAAACTGTACCTGAAACTGTCATGGGGCCACCATACCGAAGGGACCAATGAGGTTTTCCATCGATTTCCTGCATGACAGTCAGAGCATAGCCGACTTTCCTGTTGACAGTCTGCTGCATCCTCCAATTATTATTATTTATTTTAGAGCACCATTAATTCCAGGGTGCTGTTCAAACCAAGATGTTCAGGTACATAATATAAGACAAATACAGTAACAATAAGTAACACATTAATATGGAAGGAGAGAGGATCCTGCTCCCGAGAGCTTACAATCTACAATGGAGAAGGGGGAGACAGGAGGTGATGGATGGAGCTATGTGTATTATGGAGTAGTGGCAGCAGGGTTACTGTAAATTATAGGCTATCATGAAGAGATGCATTTCCAGGTTGCATTTAAAACTCTCAACCAATAAAGTGGTCCAATAAAATAACAAATAAAGAACTTAAACGGTACAAACTCTAAACCAGAAACCAATAAAAAAATCTATATATACCTAATTGCATATAATTAGAGATGGGCGAATTTCCCGAAATTCGGTTCGTTCACTTCGCTGAATTTCTCGGCAAAAAATAACTTCGTTCCGAATTACTTCGGGACGAATCACGTTAAAAAACAGCTATTTCCAGGCTGCACAGAGCCTGCAGGGTGCTGTAGAACGTTGTGCCGTGCTTAAATATGCAGAGGGAGCTTGGTTTGGTCATCATACAATGTTGTGTTTTAGTATGACACGCACATGACTGCCGCCGCTATTAGAATCGCTTCACTATAAAATTCCCTGGGCACTTAAGAGGGCAAAACTGACCAAAAAACTGAAGGGGGAATGTAGCCTGATAAAGTCATAGCAGAGACAGCTGGAAAAAAACAAGCTGAGGGCTCAGGTGGCAATATCAGTGACAGAGTGTGGAGGTACGGCAGCAGCCAAGCAGCGCATTGTCAGACGTGCACATGACACAGTGTGTAGGTACGAGCAGCACAGCAGCCGCATGAGGTCAGACAGTGGCACAATGACACAGTGTGTAGGTTACGGCAGCAGCCACAGCAGCAGCATGAGGTCAGACAGTGGCACAATGACACAGTGTGTAGTTTACGGCACACACAGCAGCAGAGAGGTCGACAGTGGCACAAGACACAGTGTGTAGGTTACGGCACACACGCAGCAGCATGAGGTCAGACAGTGGCACAATGACACAGTGTGTAGGTTACGGCAGCAGCCACAGCAGCAGCATGAGGTCAGACAGTGGCACAATGACATTCTAGAGGTGGCAAAAAAAGGTAGGCCACGAGTGCACAATGACACAAGTGTAAGTCATGGCAGCAGCCACGCAGCGCATAGGTCACAGTGCACAATGACACAGTGTGGTAGGTACACGCAGCAAGCCACAGCAGCAGCATGAGGTCAGACAGTGGCACAATGACACAGTGTGGAGGTCACGGCAGCGCAGCATAGTCAGACAGGGCACAATGACATTCTGAGGTGCAAACAGGTAGCACAGAGTGGACAATGACAGAGTGTGTAGGTCACGGCACAGCCCCGCACAGATGAGGTCAGACAGTGGCACAATGACACAGTGTAGGTCACGGCAGCCAGCAGCAGCACTGAGGTCGACAGTGGCACAATGACATCTAGGGTGGCAAAAAGGAGTAGGCCACAGAGTGGCACAATGACACAGTGTGGGGTCACGGCAGCAGCAGCATGAGGACAGGCAGTGGCACAATGACATTCTGGAGGTGGCAAAAACAGGAGTAGGCCACAGAGTGGGACAATGACACAGTGTGGAAGACACGGCGCAGCCCAGCTAGCAGCAAGAGTCAACAGTGCACAATGACATTCTGAGGTGGCAAAAACAGGAAAGGCCACAATGCACAATGACAGGTGTGAGGTCCGGCAGCAGCCACAGCAGCGCATGGTAAAGTGGCACAATGACATTCTGAGGTGGCAAAAAAGGATAGGCCAGAGTGGGACAATGACACAGTGTGTAGTCACGGCAGCACACAGCAGCAGCATGAGTTCAGACAGTGGCACAATGACACAGTGTGCAGGTCACTGCAGCAGCAGCATGAGGTCAGACAGTGGCACAATGACATTCTGGAGGTGGCAAAAACAGGAGTAGGCCACAGAGTGGGACAATGACACAGTGTGTAGGTCACAGCAGCAGCCATAGCAGCAGCATGAGGTCAGACAGTGGCACAATGACACAGTGTGTAGGTCACGGCAGCAGCAGCATGAGGTCAGGCAGTGGCACAATGACAGTTTGGAGGTGGCAAAAACAGGAATAGGCCACAGAGTGGCACAATGAAATAAAATTCCCTGGGCACTTAAAAGGGCAAAACTGACCAAAAAACTGAAGGGGGAATGTAGCCTGATAAAGTCATAGCAGAGACAGCTGGAAAAAAACAAGCTGAGGGCTCAGGTGGCAACATCAGTGACAGAGTGTGGAGGTGACGGCAGCAGCCACAGCAGCAGCATGAGGTCAGACAGTGGCACAATGACACAGTGTGTAGGTTACGGCAGCAGCCACAGCAGCAGCATGAGGTCAGACAGTGGCACAATGACAGAGTGTGTAGGTCACGGCATCAGCCACAGCAGCAGCATGAGGTCAGACAGTGGCACAATGACAGAGTGTGTAGGTCACGGCAGCAGCCACAGCAGCAGCATTAGGTCAGACAGTGGCACAATGACATTCTGGAGGTGGCAAAAACAGGAATAGGCCACAGAGTGGCACAATGACAGAGTGTGTAGGTCACGGCAGCAGTCACAGCAGCAGCATGAGGTCAGACAGTGGCACAATGACATTCTGGAGGTGGCAAAAACAGGAATAGGCCACAGAGTGGCACAATGACACAGTGTCTAGGTCACGGCAGCAGCCACAGCAGCAGCATGAGGTCAGAAAGTGGCACAATCACATTCTGGAGGTGGCAAAAACAGGAGTAGGCCACAGAGTGGCACAATGACAGAGGGTGGAGGTGACGGCGGCAGGAGCAACAGCATGAGGTCAGAGAGTGGCACAATGACACAGTTTGGAGGTCACGGCAGCAGCCACAGCAGCAGCATGAGGTCAGACAGTGGCACAATGACAGAGTGTGGAGGTGGGTGGCAATACCAGTCCCTGGTAAAGATGGTTGGTGGCAGATGGAGAAACTGTCAGCAGATGTGTGGCATCAGGCGGGTGGCGGCATCAGAATAGTGGCTGAGGCAGGTAGTTTGAACCCAGACTGCAAACTCGGCAAGTTGCGGCCACACATCCAGTTTGGCTGCCCAGTAGTCCAGCGGATCTTCTAACTGGGGTGGCAGAGTGCTGTCCAAGTAGGCCACCACCTGTTGGTTCAGGGCCCTGCTCCGGGGTCCTCTGCTGCTGCTGCTGGCGACTGCCCTCCTCACTAGGCGGGTGAAGGAAGCTGCTCATCAGTGACTCCAGACTTAGGTTGCTGCTGATGGAGCTGGTACTGCTCCGGGGCCCCCACACCTTCCCCCAGCAGCCGCGGCAGTAGTAGGTGAGCGCTGAAGAACCCCCACGGTCAGACCTGTCAGAGGAGGGACGATCCCGGGCACATAGCAGCGGCCAACTGACTAGGGAGGATTTCCCTATAGTATTTGAGTTTGTCCTCCCTCTCAATAAGCTGGGAAAAAGGCTCCCATTTTTGGCCCGGTAGCGAGGGTCCAATAGGGTGGAGACCCAGAAGTCATCCCTCTGCCGGATGCTGACTATTCGGCTGTCACTAGCCAGGCCAAAATCAGCATGCTGCGGCCCATCTGCACAAGAGACTCAGAGGGGCTCTCTGCCTCCATCTCCACTGTATATGCCACGGTGCTTGCGGGTCATCTGCCTCGTCTTCCTCATCTCCATCTACCTCCTACAGCTGCTCCTGCTCCTCCTCTCTTGTCACCTGGGTAAAAAATCCACTCATTTCACCAGACAATGCTTCTGCTCCACTGTCCACCTCCTCCTCCACTTCCGCCCCCACCAGACTCAGGTGGCCGCGAGATTTAGTCGCCACTCTCAGCCCCCTGCCCAGACAGATTTTTCAGCATCTGTTCCAGGACATGAAGCAGTGGAATGACGTTATTCATCCCGTAGTCCTGGTGACTGACAAATAACGTGGCCTCCTCGAATGGCCTCAACAAATGCCAGGTGTCACGCATGAGCTGCCACTGGCTGACATCAAAGTTACACAGGAGTACTCCTGTCCGCCTGGGATCATCAAAAAAATCGTTAATGGCCTTTCTCTGTTCATACAGTCGGCCCAAACCCATGTGCAGGCTGGAATTCCAACGGGTGGAAAACATGCATATCAGAGGTGTTGGGGGAAGCAGTTCTGCCGCTGCAACCGAGGAGGGTGTTCCTGGCTTTGAAACGAATGGATGAATTCATGCACAGTTTTCCTGGCCATTTTCAGAATCTTCTGAAGATCAGTGGAAGACTTCAGGAACCTTTTCACAACCAGATTGAACACGTGCGCCATGCAGGGCGCATGGACCATCCCTCCTCGGTGCAGCGTGGACCCCATGTTCCTCCCATTGTCCGTCACCATGGTTCCGATGTGCAGTTGGCGCGGAGAAACCCCACACATCGATTTCTTGCTGCATGACGCGGAGCATTCCTCCCTGTGTGACTTCGTTCGCCGAGGCAAGCCGGGTGTAAAAATGCGTGACACCGCTGTGCCCTACAACATGTGGTAATGAGGACAGTACTTGTGGAGGCTGAGATGGTGGTGGTGGTGGAGGAGGAGGAGGCGGACATTGGCGCAGGATTTGCAGTTTGACAACGTGGAGGAGAAAGCGGCGTCCCCTGTCCAAGTCGTTGGTGTGCCTTTGGGCCGGAAGCACTTTCCCACCCAGTGGGCCGTAAAGGACCATGTACTAGCCCTGACCATATTTACAGCTCCAAAACGTCCGCGCGGGCCGTGCACCTTGGAACAAACCGATAAGCTCAAGGACTGGCCCACCTTCTGTTTCTACATATTTATGAAGGGGCTGGTACTGCCCTTTTTGGAAAATAAATTATGGCTTGGAACTCTCCATCTCGGCTCGGCACAAGCCATTAGTTTTCTGAACGGTACAGAGTGCACCATTTGGAAAGGGAGAGACTGCAGCACCAACAATTTGGACAGGAGTACGGTCAGCTGCTGCACCTTAGGATGGTTGGACGCATACTGTTGTCTCTTTGCAATCGCCTCGCTGAACGACTGCTGGCGCCATGATTTAGCGAGGAGCAGGAGCATCGGGACCGGGAGATGATGTCAAAGAAAAACAGCTCCCTTCTGCAGAGGGGGGTGGAGCCTTTGGGACTGGCTGCAATGGCATGCGTGCCACTGGGCGCTGCTGCGGGTTTGCTGCGGCGGCAGGATGGACCACCACATTTTAGCCACGTTTCTCCCAGGCCACCGGATGGTGACGCTGATGTGGTTGACGCAGGCCATGGTGCCAACTTAGCTCCCTGGCCACGTTTTCACTTTCTGCTTACAGATTCACATATACCCAATTCGGCTCCTCCGGTGTCTTAGCAAAGGAACTGCCCACCGCTGAGTACGGATTTTATCGCCAACGCTCCGCACTGAGTGACTATACTGCCGCAGCTGCCTCGCTGCGCCCCTGTGCCGCTACTTTGTTGGACCTCCCAAAGCGGGTTTTTACCCCGTGGCCGCTTGGCTCCCGACCTCACACTGCTGCTATCCTGCTGACTCACGGCCACACGACCACTTGCTGGCTGCGCCGCTGCCTGACGCGCAAGCTGACGCCCTCTTTTCCTGACGATGATGAAGCCCTTGCCTCACCTGGCTCCCAAATGCGGTCGGGTACATTATCATTATTTGTGTTTTATCGTCACTCCCGTCCTCATCTACCGGTCTTGGGATGCAGAGGTGACCCCTCACAACATTTACCTCCCATGCCACTCTCAACATCTATACTTTGCCGCCTACTGCAAAAAAGCAGGGGATATTGGCCCCATTTCTTCGCTGCCAAGTAGCTGCTGACTGCCTCCTCAAAATTTTTCATCCTCGCTATTAGTGGCGCTGAGCCCAGACCACATAGTAGATCTCTGGCTGAGGGAACCGGATGGACAGAGGTGGGTTTAGGACAGGTGAGGGCTGCTGACCCGCTCCCGGGCCATGCCATCTAAGGGTTGTGTTGACTTCCCACCGACTCTTGGCTGGGGTTGTCAGATGTCCCTCTGGGAGGAAGTGGAGACCTAGTCAACCAATCAAGAACCCTTGGGTGCTGAACAAACACCCGGGCCCCTAGATGACAGCGGCAGTTGTGGCCTCACCAAGTGAGCCTGCTGCGACGTCCCCTTGCTGTTTCGCGACCCGGGCCTCTCCAGGAATTATTTGTGCCTCTGCCACTTGCAGGTGAAGAGCCTGCCACTTCTCTGTCTGAAAATACTGTTTGTTCTAAATGTACAAACACTGTTTGATGAAGATATCTTTATATGATAAAAAACACACCCTGTATTTGACTCCAAATGAACCCACAAGAAGCTTGGGTAACCCTTGGACATAAACTGCGCTCCACAAATGGGCAGGAAAAATTGACTTGTATGTGCCGTTTTAAAAAATCTGTGTATTTTACTTTAATATAAAAGCACAATTAACATAAGCTTAATTAACCTTCGGATATGAATTATGCTACAGAATTTCTTCTGTGGCGTTGAAAAACAAAGTTTCTTTTACTGAGTACAACTGCAGAACAACGCTTAATTAACCCCTGGATGTAAATTGCGCAAAAAAATTGAGCAGCCACAAACTACTTTGCTTTGTAGCGTGTTACAATTGCGTGTTTTCTACGCTACACAAAAGAGAAAAAAATGTAATTAACCTTTGCTTGTGAATTATGCTACAGGAAAATTGTAATTTTTTGGCGGGGAAAAAGACGGTTTATTTTTGTCCACAGCAGAAAAACAACTCTTAATTAACCCCTGGATGTAAATTGCGCAAAAGAATTGCGCCCCACAAAATAGTAGCTTTGTAGCGTGTTACAATTGCGTGTGTTCTACGCTACAAAACAAGAGAAACATTTTTAGTTAACCTTTGCTTGTGAATTAGGCTACAGGAAAATTTTATTTTTTGGCGGTGAAAAAGACGGTTTCTTGGAGTCACCATAAGAAAAACAACGCTTAAATTAAACCCTGGGCTGAATTTTCGCAAAGAATTGACAGCCAAAAATGAAGTGGTATTTGTATTGTAAGAACGCTGTTTCTTTAAATGAATACAACAGGAACTGGCTTAGATCCCCCTTGGATATTCAATGTGCTGTGAGCAGATAGCATTAAAATGTATATGCAGCTGCAGTGGACGCACACTGGATTTCAGATCCAATTTCCCCAAAAAAAACAGAAATAGAACATTAAGAGAACAGTCTCTGAGACAAGCTGAGCACCCCACAAAAATCGCTGTATAAAAAATCAGTTCTTCAGTAACAATCAGCCGGCAGCACCTTCCCTGATCAGTACAGTGAGAGGGGTGTGGCTCCCAGCGTCGCGCCCGGACTTATATTTGGTGCGGTGAACGTCACAGAATCCCGCCGTTTTGATTGGCTTCATCTCTGCACATGTCATGCTGGCTATGCCCTTCTTCCTCCCAGAGTGCTTTGCCCATGTAGCCCATGTGCTCGCAGCCTTTTTAAACAATTAAAAGCACGCTTTGTTCCCGCGAATCACCCCAAACTTCGACTTCGTTCAGAACTGAAGTTTTCCTGAAATTCTAAACGAATTCCACTTCGTTAGAATCAATTCGCCCATCTCTACATATAATAAAATACCAATTTTATTAGAAAAACTAATTCACTACAAAACCTATAAGGATATAGAAGGCACAGATGCAACTGTTTCCCTGGATATCTTACATATATTTTCCATTTACTTCTGTGTCTGATACATTATATTTAGGGATACAGTTCCATCTGTGCTCTCCATCCTTGCACTGTCCAGACTATCACTGTCAGGTGGAGGCGACAGGAGGTGGTCAGGGCTTGGATGTATGGTTTGAAGAACAGGGTGGATTCAAGGGTTATCCAAAGGTAGTGGGCTTGTGAGACTGGGGAGAGCGTGGAGACATTGATTGTAATAGATTGGTTGGATGAAGAGGTGGAGTGGGATGGGGGAAAGATGATAAACTCTGTTTTCTCCATATTGAGTTTGAAAAAACGGGAGGAGAAGAAGGAGATACATATTCTGGAATCCTAGAATGAAGAGAATTAACATCTGGGCCAGAGATGTAGATTTGCCTTTTTGACATCAATGGTTCCACCACCTCCTTTGTTTTTTTTATTACAGATGTAAAATCAACAAACCCTAAACCAGGCAGGTAGATAATAAAAATATTCAATTATCTAAAGGACTCTTCATGAGATTTTCCATCTTCCCATCAAATGGACTTTTTAAGTGCTTTTCAAAACTGGACTTTTTGGAGATTTTTAAACGAGAAAAACACTTTTCATAAAAGGGATTTTCTCATAAAGAGAGAGCCTTTAAATATTTCAGAAGTCTCAAAGTGAACAACACCCTACAAGTTTTTATTTCATTTGTGTAGAGTAGTTCACACTGAGAACAGTGGCAGACAAGACCATTGTGAGGCATAGCGAGAGCTTTATTCCAGCTTTTGAGGTCTTATTTGTAGCAATGTACCATCAGAAACATCCGTCAGTAGTACTTATACAACTACTATAGCAGAATGCGCAGTGTGTTGGATTATTGCCATTGAAGACTAGCTGAAGACACTATTTTTTCACTATGACTAATATCTCATCAATCCACCTGCCAATCCCTCCATGTATTTATCTACGTCCCAACACTCCCAGACAATAGTGTTAGTGGTCTCATTACTGTTTGAGTCATTTATCTTTCCTCTTTCCTCTCACCCGAGTTCTATCTGTTGTGTTCTCTGCCACATTAGTGCCTTGTGACACAATACTAGTGCTGTCACCTTCCTGACCTCACAGAAGCTGCACTGTTGGGATTTTAATTTAATGTGTAAATCACTGGCTAGAGATTCCAAATAGGTTTTAAGAGGGAAAGGAGTTGAAAGTCGATTTGTGTAGAAAGGAACCAGTTAAAGGGATTGCAGTTAATCCGTTTCCAGCAGCAGTGAATGTGTGAGGGATCCTTCACCTAAAGCTGCTAGATTTGGGGATTAGAGGGGAAATAAAACAGCCTGAAAAGAGTCACTAATGTATAAAACAAAGAGAATCCCATAGACCAAGGCTCGCCTCCAACCCATAATCTTCAGCAGATTTCCGAGATAGACTGTTCATTTCATGCTCTGCTATAGAAGTTTGGTTTAGTTAAACTATTGAAACCTGATTTAACTTTTCTTTTGCACCTACAATCATCCACCCTAATGATGTCACTATTCCCTTCCTTACCCAGCAATCACACACTAACTACATAACACACATTTTGAGAAATTTGATGCCTAGAGTTTTAAATTGTTTTATGATTCATTAAATAATTATTATTAAAATAGCTATCACTAAGGCCATGCTATTTTACATTGCTATGATCCTATTGTTGTATTTGTGCCAATGGTTGACATCGCCATACTAGCAACCACTTGACCATTCAACATGTCTTAGATGGAAAATTCTCTACATACACTACAATTCCGTACATACACCACATATCACTATTTCTAACCAACATCACTAATAGGCTTTGCTTGACCTTCAGAACAGTCAAACGTTCAAAACTGTCCTATGAGAAGTTTCACTTCAAGTTAATTGGTTGAGCCCTATTGTATACAGAGGGGAAGTAACATCAAGATCTGTAACAATTTCACATATTACATTGTTTAATAATTGGTTTTATACAACCTACAATTCATTTTAATTCTTATTACTATAAACTGACCTAAAAATGAACAAAAAGGGAACCGGTGAGAAGATTTACTGTATGCTACCCAAACTTTGGAACCAAATAAAAAGGTAACAGGAAACACCAGTGTAACAAGTGTTCAAAAAAATACACGTACTTGGAAAACAAAAAAGAAGGGGAAAAAATTGTGTATTTTAAAAACATAACTTTTAATCTCGAAGCTAACTTTGGGCAACAGAAAACTAAGACAAGCTCTCTAGATACAAACAGCTTGCTGTGCTTTGAAACACTGGAGCATTTTAGAAGACATAGTGTAGCAATGAGCTGAAAATTGGGAGAAAAGTCTAAGGGCACATCCCCATGGCACAGGACAAATACTGGTTGGTTTATCCGACCGGTATTTGTACTGTTTTCGGGCCGTGCACATGGCCGCAGAGGGACGGTTTTTCTCCGCGATTAGTGGAGAAAAGCCCTCCTCTTCACATCGCCATGTTCATAGGCCGCCCGAAAACCTGTTGTGCGGGTTGTCCGTAGAGGTCCATTTTAAAGTTTGTCAGCTGGTTTTCAAACTAGAAAACCATCTGAAAAACCGGCTGCAAACCCGTGCCGTGGGGACAAGTCCTAAGAGGCAGCTCCTCATTCGGCCCGGCCTGGTTGACAGGTTTCAGCCTATTCATGTATAGAGTGACCTCCAAGACCAGTTAGGGAGAAGCTGTCAGCGGACTGTATCCTTGACTTCTCTATTTTTGGCTTGTTCGTAAGCTATGTTGCAGCTTTTGGAGTAAGACCTAGCAGTTTGTAACTAGGTAGTCTGATGGGATTTAATATGTTAAAAAAGAAACCAGAAAGGCACTTCCTTGTGCAATATTCCTAAATCACAAATGGGTATCAGAGCGCTAACTGTTGAGGTGATTTAATGCTGTTCATGGGTTGTGCAGCATAGGTATCCTGACAGGTTCTCTTTGAAGCTTACCATATAATAAGCAATATTTTGGATCAATAAGCAATAACAATTAGCCAAAGAACCACCCATTTCTTGGGTAGATATCAAGCACTTGTATCAGTTGTACTACTAGTGGCTGTTATCTCTAAGATTTATAGTTGGCAGGTGCCTAACATCATTTGACAAGCTTTGCCCAGAGTAGAAAATAATTATTAATTATTATTAGGAAATAATGCATCATGTAACCTTAAAACCTTGAAATTTTATTTCAAAACAAATGTAAAAGGACAAGTTTCCACTCTGACGCGTTTTAAACTTAGTACGTACTTTAATTCTTCTAGTGCATTCCATGCACCACACTCTTGAATTTCAGACAGCTGTACATTTTTCTTACAAATCAGTTTTCTGTATTTTACTTGTGTTTTTTTACTTATCATGTAACCTAGTCAAGAAATTGTGAGGCCACCTCATCTGGCAAGGAGCCAGCAGCACCTTGGAAGCTAGGTGATGGGAATACCCTTGAGTATATGGCTGGCTTAAAGGGGTTGTCCAAGAGTTGCTTCCAGTAGCTCCAGTGAATGTTATGAAAGGAGTTTTCCCATCTGAGTGTTTCACAGAGCCTGCTCTTCACAGCCAGCTTCAGGCTCCCACTGCCTGTTCAGGCTGTGGAGGGTTCTACAGCAGTGATTGGCATATCAGCTCTGCTACTTCTAGCTGACCCTGTTAAAGGGATATTGGTAATGGAGGGATATTAATAGCATAACATTACAGAGCATTAAAGTGTTAAAATGTATCAGTAAAAAACAAAACTCCTGTGCTGCTGATAAGACACAGCAATGGGTGACATTTTGAGCTTGCATGAGTTGAAACATTGCTCTTTTTGTGTTGGAAATTTCTAAATATACATGTAAGTTTTTATTGCTTATTTTGATGCTGTCATTACTTTTCCTTTTTTTGTGTACAGCAGAGAGTGATGTCACCAGTCAGGACAGCTAGAGAAGAGAGAGATGGTCGGTAACCAGAGTAGCTTGTGTACACAAGTAGGAAATAAGAACTGCGCTAGCTCTGAAATGAAGCAAAATCAGAAAAGCAATGTATTTGGTAATAATCTTTATTTACCTTTGCCTACATGTTTAAAGCTATTCAGTGTGGTGAGAAAACCCATTTAAGAGACATATCAAATATTACTCTTTCACTGCTCCAGCGTTGATCCTTCGAGGGTCCTGATCAATCTTTATTCTTCTGGAGTGATGATATACCATACATTCAAATGGCTATTGCAGCTAATCTCAAATTATATATGCTAGTATTCTCAGTAAGACCAGTGATTATCTTAAATCACGTGAACAAGGAAGATTTATTGTCTCAAGACTAAAGTGTAAACTACCAGAGGAAGCAACACTTTCAAATAAGGCTAGGTTCACACGGCTTAACCGCGGGACGTAATTACGTCCCGCAATTACGCCGTGTGGCCGGGGGGCGGGAGCGGGGGGAGGGAGCGGGGGGCCGGCATTTCGCCAGCCCATAGACAATCATTACTAGCGGCGCGTATACGCCGCTAGAAAGTGACATGTCAATTATCTCCCCGCCCGACGGATTCGCCGAGCAGGTAGAGGAGACGTAACCCATAGTTCTCTATGAGAACTATGGATTACGGTAATGAATGGGCCGTTTTCAGCCCGTAATTTGCACACTTCGCCGCGTAATTACGGACCGAAATACGGCCCATTTTAAGCCGTGTGAACATGGTCTAAGGCAGAAGTAATAATTATATTTACTACGTTAAGTTAAATTATTTAATATATAACTGAATGATCTTTCAGAGGAGAATGAGTGCAATAATTTGGTTTGTGTTGTAGGCCATTGGGAATGAATATTCCAGATATATACATAATAAGTCACGGCAAGTACTTGTGGCAGTGAAAACCGAGATTCACTTATCCATTACCTATGTGTTTTATTGTGAATAATCCTAAACAAACCAAAACTTCCTTTAGATTTCTGCACTGCAGTGTTAAGAGGCTCAGGGTAATCCTGTGCTATTATTTCACTGAACCAGAGTATGTAATGCGCTGTCACTCTGCACTATCTCACTTCGTCTTTGATTTGATTAAAGAAGGCAGATTTAAAAAGTTGAGCATTATTTTCTTTTCTGCTGGAACAATGCTGCCCTCTCTAGGCATGTGTGATGGTATGAAAGTCTTGGCCACACACATATAGATGCATCCTTTATCTTCAGTAACAATTCAGAAGGATAAAATAATTCTCACATACAAAGTGTATAGCTTAATTTGTGCTAAAATAAAGTGACAAAGCATTTTGAAGTCGGACGCTCCGGAAATGGGGCCACTGCTGACCCCTTACAGGCTGCAAGTGTATCGAATTCTCAGCTGAGTGCAGGTCTATGTATATATGGGTTTTTAGCCTCTGCATGTAAATAAAACAATGTTCTCATTCACTGACTGCAAATATAATGGAACATAAATTATAGCACAAAAGACATACCTAGCCCTTTCCTCCACAGGCATACCCTCTGCCATAAATCCCTAAACTGACATGAGACACCAATAACTTCCCCTCACTTACCTAAATCTCATAATCAGATACTGATATATTTTTAACCAGGCTATGGGGACTAATATACTTTTATGGCCTCTACTCAAATTTATGAACAAATAAGAATGAACACAGCCCACAATTTTGTGTGTAGTCCAAGCAAGTAACCACAGACGAATAGGGGGACATGTATGAACTTGGTTCCAGTTCTACCTCTGTACAGTATATATGAAAGGGTCTCACAGTACTTTATAAATGTGTCCCATTCTACGCCAAAAGTAGTCTCAGCCATGTCACTACGAAACTGGTATGGATTTGTCTGACAGTTCGCGCCAAACTTTGACCCTTTTTTGGTACATAGCATGACTCTGGCGTGACACGCCACCACATCTTTGGTGCATGCAAACGTGTCATGTCTGGCACAGATTGTGCCAAGTTTTGGCGTACGACGGTTCATACATCTATAGAACAGGGCTACGACTGTTTGTTTAGCTCAAAGCACATACATGTCGCCCAAAGTCTACGTTCACACAACAAAGTATAATTTAAGAATGGAATCCACAAGGATTCTTCCATTGCAATCCATGTCGTTCAATGCGTTTTTAATGAGTATTTCATTACTAAAGTACATACTTATTGCATGTGGATAGACGGAATTGGTCTTACAGGCGGTTTACAGTAAGGAAGATTACAATTCATGCCTCTTGGTTTTGGACATGGATCCACCCTAAAATCCACATGTAATAAACACGTACGTATGTTTTGGGCGCTTATTAAATTTTTCATGTACAAAGTAGACGATCAAAGCATGAGCATGTTCAAATGTCAGTTTGCAAAACCGTGTGTCGAAAATATGCATCATATAAACTACAACACCTATTTGCTATTGAGGTCAATGAGAATCAGTTTCTTTCTGTTTTCAAGGAGGAATCTGTGTGGAATCCGCCTAGAAATTATTGTTGTGTGAATATAACCTTAGGATATAAAAAAAATACTTTACTCATGATTCATATCTTCTCATTTCACAAATACACTGCACCAGGTGGACAACATACTAATTCTCATGAACTTTTCTTAATCTCCACAATTGCTTCTCTGGCAATTCTCTATTACAATAGATGCTAGATTTTTGGGTCATGCCTATGGACTAAGTTGTATCTTAGTACAATTCCCTGGTGGCTATCTAGACAGGCTTTCTCCTCTTTCCTATTCTGGACAGTTCTGTCCATTTCTCCTCTCTCTCAGTTTCTCTGTCTACCTTTCTTCTTTGACACTCTCTATCTCTGCGAGTATCTTGGTTTCCAGGTCTATCTACATGTTAAATATTTCCTCTGCTGTGCTAAATGAGCTTATTAAGAAAATAAACTGTTATTTCTCCTTTTAAAAAATAGTTGCCTTTAACTCAAAATCTTCAGATTATATCTGAGAGATTGCTCAGTAAATACATTCTGATTTCATACACATGTATAAGTGCATTTAAAAAATTAGAATATCATTGAAAAGGTAATTTATGGCCTGTGCACTGTTGGCGATCTCTTCACCTGTATGGGACCTTCACCTCTGGGAGCGCATACAGGTGAATATACCACTGCGGAGCAGAGAGCAAGCTGTCCAGAGTTTCTGGCACAGGTAGTGTGCCTGATGACATTACGCCGCCTGTGCCAGTAGACGGGGGTCATCAGAACAGCGAGGAAGCGAGGTAAGCACTTGATTATTTAAAAAAAAAAACTCTGCCTATAACTACCGATACCTGCCTAAGGGGGATATTTACCTGCCTATAGCCTGCCTATGGGGATATATACCTGCCTATAACCTGCCTATTCGGATTTATACCTGCCTATTCATGCTTATAACCTGCCTATGGGGACATATACCTGCCTATACATGCCTATAACCTTCCTATGGGGACATATACCAGCCTATAACCTGCCTATGGGACATTTACCTGCCTATACATGCTTATAACCTGCCTATGGGGGGACATACAGTGGGGGGAAAAAAGTATTTGATCAGCCACCAATTGTGCAAGTTCTCCCACTTAAAAAGATGAGAAAGGCTTGTAATTGACATCATAGGTAGACCTCAACTATGAGAGACAAAATGAGAAAACAAATCCCAAAAATCACATTGTCTGATATGGAAAGAATTTATTTGCAAATTATGGTGGAAAAGAAGTATTTGGTCCCCTACAAACCAGCAAGATTTCTGGCTCTCACAGACCCGTAACTTCTTCTTTAAGAGGCTCCTCTGTCCTCCACTCATTACCTGTAGTAATGGCACCTGTTTGAACTTATCAGTATAAAAGACACCTATCCAAAACCTCAAATAGTCACACTCCAAACTCCACTATGGTGAAGACCAAAGAGCTGTCGAAGGACACTAGAAACAAAATTGTAGCCCTTCACCAGGCTGGAAAGACTGAATCTGCAATAGGCAAGCAGCTTGGTGTGAAGAAATCAACTGTGGGAGTAATAATTAGAAAATAGAAGACATACAAGACCACTGATAAAGAGAGCTGGGACAAACATAACAAAGGCTACCATCAGTAACGCACTACGCTGCCAGGGACTCATATCCTGCAGTGCCAGACGTGTCCCCCTGCTTAAGCCAGTACATGTCCGGGCCCATCTGAAGTTTGCTAGAGAGCATTTGGATGATCCAAGAGTATTGGGAGAATGTCATATGGTCAGATGAAACCAAAGTGGAACTGTTTGGTAGAAACACAACTCGTCATGTTTGGAGGAGAGAGAATGCTGAGTTGCATCCAAAGAACACCATACCTACTGTGAAGCATGGGGATGGCAACATCATGCTTTGGGGCTGTTTCTCGGCAAAGGGACCAGGACGACTGAAAGAATGAATGGGGCCATGTATTGCGAGACTTCCATCAGCAAGGGCATTGAAGATGAAACATGGCTGGGTCTTTCAGCATGACAATGATTCCAAGCACACCACCAGGGCAATGAAGGAGTGGCTTCATAAGAAGCATTTCTAGCCAGTCTCCATATCTCAACCCCATAGAAAAAGTTTGAAGGGATTTGAAAGTCCGTGTTGCCCAGCGACAGTCCCAAAACATCACTGCTCTAGAGGAGATCTACATGGAGGAATGGGTCAACATACCAGCAACAGTGTGTACCAGCCAACAGTGTGAAGACTTACAGAAAAAGCTTGACCTCTGTCATCGCCAACAAAGGATTGAGATGAACTTTTGTTATTGACCAAATACTAATTTTCAACCATCATTTGCAAATAAATTCTTTCCAAATCAGACAATGTGATTTTCTTGAATTGTTTTCTTATTTTGTCTCTCATAATTGAGGTCTATCTATGATGTCAATTACAGGCCTCTCATCTTTTTTAAGTGGGAGAACTTGCACAATTGGTGGCTGACTAAATACTTTTTTCCCCCACTGTATACCTGCCTATGGGAACATATACCTGCCTATACATGGCTGTAACCTGCATATGGGAACATATAACTGACTATAACCTGCATCTGGGGACATATACCTGCCTATACCTGTTTATAACCTGCCTATGGGGGACATTAAACTGCCTTTACCTGCTTATGGGGGACATATACCTGCATATGGGACCTATACCTGCCTATGGGACATTAAACTGCCTCTGGGGGACATTAAACTGTCTATGTAATTTTATCGGTATCCATTTTTATTTTTGAAATTTACAGGTAGCCACTGCATTTTCTACCCTAGGCTTATAAGTTTTCCAGTTTTTTGTGGCAAAAGTAGGTGCCTCGGCTTATGTTCGGGTCGGCTTATACTCAAGTATATACGGCATATATTGTACAGACTCATTACACACAGATTTATATATTTCAAGCATTTATTTCTTTTAATATGAATGATTATGTTTTACCGCTAATGAAAACACAAAATTAAGTATATCAGAAAATTACAATAGTGTACAAGACCGCTGAAAAAAATAATTATAATGCAGAAATGTTGGCTTAATGAAAGGTATGTACAGTAGATGCACTCAATACTTTGCCGGGACTGCTTTTCATGAATTACTGCATCAATGTAGCGAGGCATGGAGGCGATCAGCCTCTGGCACAGCTGAGGTGTTACAGAAGCCAAGGTTGTAAAAAAAAAAATATACAAATAATCCCACCCTTAAACTCTAACTTTTATTATTATCAAACTATAAAAATATTATATAAGGCAATATAGCCGTAGAAAAATACCAATTATAGACTGACAAAGACTAAATTCTAAACGCCAATCACTGTACGTCCCCTATATATATAGAATAGGAACAGGTCCACCAAGGTACGGTGAGAGGTGCACTAGATCATTTTAATATTCTACCTCTATCTGTCCCTATCAAAAAAAACTTTCCCTCAAAAGGCCCTTAGTGATTTAACTGTCCAAATAAGGATGACCCTGCAAAACTAGAACACCCTAGTTGGTATCCCTAAACTAGGTAAAATAAGTTATTTTGTATATTTTTACAATTTTTTAATGCCAGAAGATGGAGACAATTAAATATTTATAAGGGACGTAGTGATATACAGTAAAGAACTCCACAACCAGGGGGTCGTAATGTCACATATAGGGTGAATCCTCCCTTTCATTCAGGTAAAATATATCATATACAGATTCCTCCCTAGATGTCACATAACAAAGTTTTCTGTGAATACATACCCTTAATATAGGCAAAAATACATACATGCCCCAATGTGGGTAAGAAAACATACTGTACAAGCCCCAATGAGGGCACAAAGATACAAATGCAAACCCCAGAAGCCAAGGTAGCCTTAGTAGGGCCCTTCAGCTCGGCTGCATTGGGGGGGTCTGCTTTCTCTCATGTTTCTCTTGACACTACCCCATAGATTTTAGGACAGTTTTCTGGCTAATCAAGCATAGTGATCCGTGGTTATTAAACCAGGTATCGATACTGTTGGCTGTGTGGGCAGGTGCCAGGTCTTACTGGAAAATGAAATCAGTATCTTCATAAAGCTTGTCAGCAAAGGAAAGCATGCAGTGCTCTATCATTTTTCTGGTAGACAGCTGCACCATCCTTGGACCTAATAAGACACAGTGGACTAAAACCAGCGATGACATGGCTCCCCAATCCATCACTGACTGTGGAAATTTCACACAGGACATTAAGCAGCTTGAATTTTGGCCTCTCTAGTTGTCCTCCAGACTCTTGAACCTTGATTTCCAAAGGAAATGCAGAATTTACGTTCATTTAAAAAAAAACACTTGGACACTGAGCAGCACTTCAGTCCTTTTTCTCTTTCTCAGCCCAGGTAAAATGCTTCTGATGGTGTCTCTGGGTCATGAGTGGCTTGACACAAGGATTGTGACAGTTGTAGTCCATGTCTGGATACATCTGTGTGTGGTGGCTCTTGAATCACTGACCCCAGCTGCAGACCACTCCTTGTGAATCTCTCCCAAACTCTTGAATAGTCTTTTCTTGACAATCCTTTCAAGGCTACAGTCATTCCTGTTTCTTGTGCCCCTTTTTCTACCATACTTTTTCCTTCCACACAACGTTCCATTAATATGCTGTGATACAGCACTCTGTGAACAACCAGCTTCTTTAGCAATGACTTTGTGGCTTCCCCTCCTTGTGGATGATGCCAATAACTGTCTTCTGGACAACTGTAAAGTCAGCAGTCTTCTCCATGATTGTATAGCCTAATGAACCAGTCTGAGGGACTATTTAAAAGCTAAGGAAACCTTTGGGTATGACACCATGGGTCAATAATATTCAGCCTTAAAACATTATACTAATTTTATGATATACTGAATTTTGGGTTTCTTTTAGCTATAAATCATTAAAAGAAATAAATGCTTGAAAAATATCTGTGTGTAATTAGTCTATTAAATATTTGGGTTTCTCTATTTGAAATGGATTATGGACATTAATTAACTTTTTGATGATATTAGTTTTTGAGATGCACTGGTAGATGTATACACATATTTATATATATATATTTATATATAATGATGTATGATGATGAGGTTTTGTTCTGTTTTTTTTTTACATGTGCTGTAAGGTGTTGGCCCTTGGAGCTACCATGTTGGATTGAGGTGGTTGGTAATTACAAATGAATTCCTTCTGGGATGCTACCCACCAGAAAAGATACAGGTATGGGAGTGGGCCCTGGAAGAGCCTATTTCTATCAGAAAAGAAAGGCTGGAAGGAAATAAACTCTGGTGTGCCATGCCAACACATGGGCAGGAAAGAACCTGGTTAAGTGATGATGAGACAAGGCTCTTAGCACCAATGGAAGAGGAAAGAGACAACAACGTAGGATGCAGTGAAAAGTGCTTTGCTTGTGCGCATAAGGAACATATAATTTTTTAATACTGTATGTCTTAGTGCTCTCATGATAATGCTAACCACATCGCCACCATAGGTGTATAAGTGACAATCAACCTATATCTATGCAAGATACAGTAGCAACAGCAGTGAGTAGTGCTTATTCTTGCTGTCTGCACAGTACGACACAGGCATATGTGTTTAGGCTCTAGTCCAGGGATGGGCAATTAATTTTCCCATGGGGCCGCATGAGAAAGTGCGATGGTTTTGGGGGGCCGGACTAATAAAAACATAGGATGAACGGGAAAAAATTCATTTTTGGGGGATTATCTTTGTGGAAACTTACTGGGGGATGTATCTCTATACCTGCATATATACTGATGGTACACAGTAAGGCAGGTATATACAGCTCTCCTCAATAAGGTAGGTATGTAGATGTATGTCCCCTCAGTCTGGCAGGTATATACATCTCCCCTCAGTCAGGTATATAGATATAGGTACCTGCAGGCAGGTATATAGATACAGCTCCCCACAGGCAGGTATATAGATAGATACAGCTCCCCTCAGGCAGGTATCTAGATAGGTACAGCTCCCCTCAGGCAGGTATCTAGATAGGTACAGCTCCCCTCAGGCAGGTATCTAGATAGGTACAGCTCCCCTCAGGCAGGTATCTAGATAGGTACCAGCTCCTCAAAGGGAGGTATCTAGATGTAGTCCCTCGCAGGTATCTTATAAAGCTCCCTCAGGCAGGTATCTAGTTAGTAGGCTCCATACAGGCAGGTATATAGTTAAAGCTTCACACAGGCAGGTTTTATAGTTAGGTCTTCCCCTACGGCAGGGATATA